>JBCEWB010084756.1:0-12696 GCA_039654565.1 Peronia peronii
GGTGCTTCAGAGCTCAGTTGTGGACTATATGCCATAGTAAAGGTCAAGACACTCTTGGTTTGGACAAAAAAAGATATTGGGGGGGGGGGAGGGGGGGGGGCACATATAGGCCCTCAAGAACCTGATATTTACTCTATGGGAGCCCTTATAATGATGGGAGGTAGGGAGCAAAATTCGAGGAAAGATATGCCCAGAAAGCTGAAAAGCGGCAACAAGAGATACAGAAAGTCATGAAGAGAGGGCTAATATGTAAAAAAGTGCTGTTCCAAGGCTGAAAGCTGAACAAAAATTCTCCATGTCCATTTTTCGATGAAAAAAATAACTTCAAACATGTCTTTCTCAAAACCCTGTTTTTTTGATAGTTTTTTGCTATCTACTTTTTTTGTTTCGAAACCAATTCTAACCAAATTTGGTATACATCATTTTCATAATAAAACTAAAAACGTATGTATGCAGGGCCCATTTGATTGGTAAGTTTTAGAGAAAAATGGGTTGTTAGTATGAAAGAAAAGGTGAAATTTGATTTTTTGTTACATGGCATTTTGAAAAATTTTCTATTTCATAGGGAGCGATGAAAATATGTAACTATTTAGATATTATGTCAAACAATATGTTCACGAAGCTTTATCAGTTTCCATTGAAATTTGACGGAGGAGATAGATTTTAAAATCAGTCAATTTAGAGACGCCAAAACCCAATATGGCGGCATTTGCCATAGCAACCGTGTAAAAAAAGTCGATTTTTTTCACAGTTTTCCTTTAATTTGAACATGCCAAATTTGATGGAAAAGGTAAAATAGTATATAATAATAAAAATCACCTCCAGGATGCCTCCCCCCCTCCATTAGGACTTTTGGTTCAAACTTTGTGTTTGACATATTGAGGTTGTTATTTACAAATGTACACTGCTCTGCTCTGTATTCTCTTTCTTTATGACCTCCACTAAAAGAATTGCCTTTTACATTGTATCATGTTGTTTAGTTTTTCCAGTTGGTTCATCTCTTCTCTTGGCCAAGGAACTATAACTCAAAGCTGCCCCCCCAAAATTTTTTTTTTTTTTAAAAAGAATAATTTTTGTATATGATTTCTAACATTAATAAGTTCCTGACTATCAATTTTTGAGAACAAAGTTAGGATGTAAGAACTGTAGGCTGATAACCTTTGGCATTAGTTAGTTTTGTTTGCTCAGAGTGTTAGGGCAGTTCACAAAACATATAATGAAGTTATCTAACTGCAGTCATTACCCTGAAGTTCTCATCATCTCTTGGAACAAACATCTTACTGGATGTGCTGAACAGATTTGTTAATGTATTACAATAGCATATGACAAGTATGTGACAGGTAAACAATTAAGGGGGAGGAGTAACTCTCACTTTGGCCATTTTGGCTCAAAATGTTGATTTTGAAATGATAAAAAAATCTTGACCTTTTCTTGATCTAAAAAAACGCAGGTGAACATTTTTAGTGTTTTTTTTTTTTCTGCCCAAAAAATGCACAAGAAAAAACAAGGATATGCCCAGTTTTTGACATCAGTGATATAACAGTCTAATGTTTTGATCAACTTTGAACAGTTCTCATCCACATATTACTCACAGGAAGTATAATGTGTTTGGTATGGATGAAAAGGAAATTTTCCCCTCTTTTACAGTGTGATGTAGGAAAAAATCCTGGGTATAGATCTGCTATTTATATCTCAAAGCATGTAAAAGGAGACTGTTTCAGCTCTTATTTGATCTAGTTTTTCTCACTACTATTCTCACTACTATTCCCATATTCTTGGCTGCAGCACTATCCATCTTGACCGATCGTTCACCGCCAGCTTGAAACCAAATTCTGATTGGCCATTGCAGCATTGCAGTGACCTTTGAACCCAAACATAGGATGTAGTGGCCATGTGTGCATTTTACCATATTTATGGTCTCTTTGTTCAGTCACACCAATATATGATTTTGATCGCATCTGTGAATGTGTTGCTTCTGAGAGCAAACATAGGGATAACTTGGCAAAGACAAGGCAGGCCTCAGTAGCATAAAAAAATGTTGAGGAATCAAATTCCACGAGATCAGTATATAGTAACAACAGCTACTAAGTGAATTTTTGTAGTACTATTGTGCTAATTTTCTCTCAGTTTTTTCTTTCTTATTCTCAGAATTGTAGTAAAACATCTATAATAACATACATAATAGGACATTTAGAAGGATGTTTTGCATTTCCATAAGACTATTAATCACATGAACTGCTTGCTACGAAAAAATGGCTGTCGAAGGAGAAAAATGCATTTTTCTGAAAACTACAATTTGTGATAGTTTTTTTGCTACTAGTCCTTTATCTTTAGAGGAAATGACATGAAAATTTGCCAGAACATTTATTAGGATCACATACAACTTTTGTATTGATCAGAATTTTGATAAATGCAAAAATTTTGGATTTGTTCCTGGTTATGTAACCCTTTCAAGGTGACGTAACTGTACACAGATGGGAAAAAATTGTAATTAAATATTTTGTTGATATATCAAAAATCTAATCAATACAAATTAAACATAGGATAGCTATCTTGCACTTCACCAAGTTTTATTCAGTTTGGTTTGAAAATAAAAAGGCCTTAACAATTCAAAAAAGGTTGTTTATTTCCAAGATGGCCACCATCTTCATAATAATAGGTCACTTTTCGGAATCAATAAAACTATTTTCCTCACATCTCAACACGCCCAATGCCACCATATACATTTTTTGCTCAGAATATGCAGAATAAAAATTTTCACTGTCAAGAGTAGCTCCCCCCATTAAGTCAGTGAGCTTGATGATGCCATCAAATCTTTTTTTTCTTGTGATAGCTTGCATTTTTTTTTTTTTTTTTTTTTTTGTGTTCTCTTTCATTTATTCAGTAGTTCAGGAATATTATACATTTTATATGAGGTGCAAATTCAAAGTTTGTGATACTTTTCTGGGTCATAATTGATGTGTAAAGCATCTTAGGAACAATGTACAGTGGATTTTAACATCATGTAATTTCATCATCATCATCAGTGTTATTGTTAACCATCAATTCACAGAATCCTAGTAAGCCACACTTCAATCACTACCTGTTTGAATCCCTTTGCGTGGCCATCAGATCTGCATGCAAGAATCATCCTGAGGCCGTTACATCGTTCGAGGAGGCTTTGTTTGAGCCTTTCACCGAAATTTTGCAGCAAGATGTCCAAGGTGATACTTTACAAGAAATCTCAATCATTAGTACAAATACTTTCATGGTCAAAGCCAATGTGCATGTTTATGGACATCAAGAATGCGTTTATTGTTTGCGTCATATTTTATTTTTCAATACGTTTGCTTTGTGGATGAATACTTATCTCCCATGCAGTAGAATTGCTATATGGATCTGTTAGCCTCAGAGTTTTGTGGTTTAAATTGCCATGGTGAGGCTTGTATAAAGTTACATTCTGATACGGCAGAATGTCAGGCTTTCTGTCATATCTATTCAAGTCTAAAAAAAAACTTCTCTTTATGCTCCAAGGAAATATAGATCTGAGTACCAAGTTAATACATTATATGTTACATGGAAAAATTCCAGTGCCAAGTATGATGAGCAAGTCGGTGTGAGCAAATCAGCGTCTTTCCAAGGTTAACAAATACTATTCATTCAAACAATCTTGGCATTGGCTGGAGAAATTAAAACATATTCTGGGGAAAAATAAAACATTCTGATATGTTTGTTTGCATTTTTTTTTTCCCCATGAAATTTAATTATTGACTTTCGTTATACTTGATTCTATTCATGACACAAATAATATGATCTTTTCTTCATTTATTCCTCTTTTATACAGAGTTTATCCCTTATGTGTTTCAAATCCTGTCCATGCTGATTGAACAACACACGGGCAAAGTCCCAGACACGTACATGAATCTGTTTCCCCACTTGCTGGCCCCAGCTTTGTGGGAGCGACCAGGCAATATCCCTCCTCTTGTCCGACTCATACAGGCATATATTCATAAAGGTGCTAGCCAGATTGAACCAGAGAAGTTGGTACGTTCATCTTTTGTTTCGTTGCTGTATTTACATTGCCTAAATTATAGTTACAGTAATCATGAACCGTAGTCATTACTTTATCTCAGCTGGTGTTGGCAAATGTGATTTATTTCTGGCTTAATTGCACTTTCAATGTTCATTCATTGTGGTGTTCAAAAGCATTGCCAGTAATTGAGGTATTCAGTTAGGACTTCCAAGAATCTTTATGCCAGAATCCCTTTAGAGAATAAAGCAAATTCTGTATGTTCCATTACCACACAAGATCAGAAACCCATCGTTCGTAAATGTATTTTCATTTGGTACAAATTGGGTTCATTGTGGTTGGACTAAGCAGTCATTACAGAAATAACAAAGTTTGCATTTTTTTTTTTACCAGGTAAGATATCATTTTGCTGAAACAGAACCATCTTTTTGTTAACTCACTGACAGTGGTCAGTGCGCAGCTTTTGTGATTGTGGCAACTCCAGCGAGTCTAATGTGATAATTTTTTCCCCCACAGAAGGATCACAACAATTTCAATAACAGTATAAGCAAATTATGCTAGAGTTAATTCCTTTCCAAATGACCCAAATTTTATTTTGTTTTATTGCCCAGTTAAAGAATTTTTTTATGCTCAAAATCCAGGTTTTGAAAAATCCACACACTTAACCAGTATTGGCTCTTTGCTGCCTATGATTTAGATTAAATATGGTTGGTTTCCGTTTCATTTTCACAATTCTTACATGTATTTTATGCCGAGCAGCATACCCTTACAATGGAAAGATTTGTTTGAGATGTACCATTTTTGTCAACTTTAAAAACTCATTTTAAAAAATTTCTCTTTGGTTATTTTACGTCTTTCAACCTCCTTGTTGGTGGTTATCTCGACCAAAGTATGTTCTCAGGGTAATTGAGTTTTGTTTACTATATGATACATTTCAATATTTCATACATTTATTTGAAAAAAAAATGATCACTCAGTCTTTAACAGTTGTGTCACGATTGTTTTTTTAAAACTCTGAAAAGTGTAGGCACCAGGGTGAAAAAAAAAGAAAAGCTCGGCCAAAGAAGTGCGTCTGCCAGTGAATTAAAACTTAAAAATTTATGCTCTTTAATTTTTCCATTTATCTGTTTAACAGAATGGACTCTTGGGGGTGTTTCAAAAACTGATTGCATCAAAAAGTCATGACCATGAGGGCTTCTACTTGCTGAATTATATCATTGAATTTATGCCTCAGTGAGTAAAGATGTCATACAAGGCTTAGCCTTTTTTTACTCCTCATATTGACTAACTTAACTTTCAGTTATTAATGGTTTAGTTCTTGTTAGGAAAAGAAACAAATACTTTAAAAACACACCACTAAGAGGAATAACTGATCATGCCTTGAGGTTCCTGTTCAAAGGAGCAATTGTTTTCATGTCTAATGCGATTCTAGAATAATAATCTCAATCAAAATCATTCGCAAATGATTTAATGAAATTGCTGATAGGAAGACTTTGTTGATTCTGAAGTTTTAGAAGAGCTGTTATATTTATGTTTGATGCTGTTCAAATATAGTAATTCCAGTCAATGTCACTTATCAGGCTGGACTTTTGAAACCTACAGTCATCCTTATGATATACAAGCCTTTGGGCAACCCAGGGTTGTCAACCCTCCCAGTAAAGCAGGATTTTCCTGGCTTCCAAACAGTATCCCAGGCATCCAGAAACGTAGCCTAGATCTAGGCTTTTGATCAGGTTTAGCATTTGTTATCACAATCAGCAGAGTTCTGCAGTACTCTTGACAAGTTTATGCATGTGACAGTTGCCGAGCCAGAATAATGGGTGTTTGTATAATGTTATGGCTGGTGATTCAGTTTCGAGTGTCCAGTGATGGTCAGTCTCGCATCCAGCTCTCGCCCCATATCTGCCTGTTTAATTCCGTGAGCGGTGACTTGGCCTCTGGTAGTGCCAGCCTTCTTTATAGATTTTCTCAATTGATATGGTGAAAAATAAGGGAGAAAGTGAGAGGATTTTATGCTGTCTACTCTATGTAATCGGCCCAGTGTCAGTAGGCAAGTAGGTTCCCAATTTCAAAGGATGGAAGCCAACCAGTGTGTCCATGGGACATGCAAGCTTGTCTGTGATGTGCAGCAAGTTTGATGCCAGACAGAGAGAACCATCACAGATTTCTCACCCTCCTATTTTTTTAGCAAATACTATGCATTTGACAAAATCTGCTGTGTGCATAAATGCTTTGATTGAATACTTCAAAACAAGTTTTGCAGCAGATTCTCTTTAGTATGTAAAGCCCCTAATTTCAATTTAAAAAATCTGTGATTTTTTTAAGAAATCTGGTGATGGGTTGGCAACCCTGCGTGACCAACTAATCAATTTCTAGTGGATCTTTAGAGGTACAGGTTGTGAAACACACCTTCGGTAAGCGGTGATGGCATATGAAAATTTCAAGGACTGTATTTTGCATGGAACACATTTCACATAATATACCATTCAATACATAAATAATACATCAATGTAAATAATATTATTCTGACAAAGTTTTAAAAACATTCCATTTCATCAGTTTTGGAGAGACTTTTATGTAAGGATATTTTTCCTATAGAATTTCTGTACAAAATTGTTTCTGCTGCATTAAAATCAATTTTTTATTTGGTTTTCTCACAGACAACTGGTCACCCCTTACGTGAAGCAGATCTTTCTCCTCCTGTTCCAGCGATTGAGCAACTCAAAGACAACCAAATTTATCAAAAGCAAGTAGACATATTTATGACATTGAGTACATAGCTATCTGCATACAAGTTTCTGAGTATATCAGTCACTGAGTAATGATAAAACCTGTACATAATGTTCATTGTTTTGTTGTTGTTTTTTTTTCTTTTTTTAAAAAGTAAATCCTAATAAAATGAGTTTGCATCCTCCTTAAACAGGACAAAGACATTGCCGTGCATAGTAATATTTAGAATTGCTGGGCATTCACTTCTTAAAGCACCAAAGATATTGCTTTTCAGAGTGCAAGAAGATGTGCCTTTTTTTTTTTTGGTGAGTCAACTGTGTTTTTTTTCCTTTCAGGTTTATTGGTCTTCTTTTCTCTCTACACCATTAAGTACAGTGCAGCATCCTTGATTGAGACAGTTGATGGGATTCAACCCAAGTACGTATATTGTGGAATGGATTTTGAGTTTGCATTAATTTTTTTTTTATGTTGGTGCATCAGAAATGATGTTGAAATTTGCCATGTGTTTTCATACTTTCTGCCAACATTGGCATTTACATGATTGACTTTCGTATCTACTGTGATACACTTGGAAGATAAATTAGGGCAAGGTCACCTGTCAAAATTATGAGAAAGCTGTGAATGTAAGGTGGAAATCTCTTCATCAAAAGAAAAAAGAAAAAATCTGTGCAGCTGTTTTTCCTTTGCTGTTGTTATATAAACTAATGGACTGTTTGTGTTTTAGTTGATTAGTGTTGTTAAACTTGAATGGAGTTCCTGCTTGGCTTGAGTTGCTACAGAATTTGATAAGATACAATGCTGTCCATCCAGTACTTACTCAGTGTATACCCAAGATGTCTTGACTAACGTTGTTACCAAGTTCATATTTGTCCTATGTAGGCCTCTCTTTTAATTTCCATGTCTATCATTCAATGATGATGCTATCTCTACTTTCTCCTGCAGGATGTTTTCTATGGTGATTGAACGGCTTTTTCTCCCAGATTTACAAAAAGTGTCAGGTGCCACATCACAGAAAATTTGTGCTTTTGGAGTCACCAAGATACTCACCGAGGCAGATTCCATGTTGTCAGATTATGCCTCTCTCTGGTATGTGGTAGTGGTAGGAAACATATGGCATACTTATTATTAGAGACGTAGCACAATGAAATCAGCTGGTTACGTTCCCTATACGTCTTTCAACCTCCTGGTGGAGGTTATCACGAAACATCAGCTGGTGGTCAGTTTTTAGCACATATTGGTGTCGCGTTAGAGTTTATTCATTTCATTTTCTATAGGTGAAAAAATATTTGTTCTACCTTGAGTAGAAGTTGAGATGTTAGCAATTAAAGACTGGGGGGTTATCTGCTGTTTCAAGAGAATTCAGGAAAAAATGGCAGATCAATTTTGTTAATCTTTATTAATCCTCATTTAGGTCATGTCATTAAAATGTAGATTCTTAAAAATTTTGCTCAAGCTCTGTCAAGAAATGTGCTTCTGATGTACATTTCAGTGCCGAAGAATTAAATTGTCCTAAATACAACATAAAATTGTTGTAGCTGGGACAGTTTAATTCTGGGGCAACAATTTGTAAATGGGCATAAAGTTGCTTTTGGAAAGAAAAAAAGAAATTTCACTCACTGTTTAAAAATTGTGATTTCTCTAACCGCTTGAGTTTGACAAGAGCCTGATTTCATTGTTGTGTCTCAGTTACTAATGTCAAGAAATACTCGATCTTCTATTGAATGTCATGTAGCCAGCTGAAATGAGTCAGATGTCAAAATGTGCTCAGTTGAGAAATTTGATTCCTGACCGTGAAGTCAAGGAGTTAATTTTGAACGTGGATGTTTCGCCACACAGCAGAGTTGTTGGTAGATACTTTTTCCCTTTGTAAAGTATACTTATTTCCCATTCCCCTGACACCAGTAACTCTATACATGCAAAATGTGATGTCCAAATCATTTCCCTTGGTTATGCGACATATGTCTTGTGCCCAGGGCAAATGAGTCGGAAGTCACACCCGGGTGATTTCGAGTTATGGCTGTTTTTAATTATTTTCCAGTTGAGATACCAAAATTTTTTTTTTTTTTTTTTTCCACAAAACGAAAATTAAACCTTTTCTAATCTGAAAATAAATTCCATGATCGGAGTCAGAAAATAGTTAAAAATGGCCTAACTCACGGTCGCCCAGCGCGACTTTCGATTCATTTGCCCTGGGCACAAGACATATATCAAACTTTGTTATGTGATCCTCAATCGATAGTGCAATCTGTGCAGGCAATTATGCTTCTCCGCAGTCCACCATTCTCACTTGGTCTCATTTTTGCCACTTTTTTCAACTTTTGTCTGATTTTTTAGTCAGGTCTAGATTTTTTTGTTGTGTTTTGTTGTTGTTTTTTTGGTCAAATGGTTTGCTATTGCCAGAATATGAATATATGGTGATGTTTTTTCTTAGCGAAAATAAAAATTACAGATGTCTTATAATTTTGAGCATTTAGTTGTCAGTATTACTATAAGAGCGGCTGGTTAACATAACTTTGCCCAGATTCATTTGATATAGAGCTCTAAAATTAAGTTTCTACTTTGTAAAGACTCAGTGTTTAACATTCATGGAAAATAAAACCTGTACAGTCAGTTTTTCAAGGGTTTAACTGAAATAACATTAGATATGCCATTTTTTAAAATTTCAGTGTAAGTGCATGAGGTGATACTTTTGTTGAGTTACATGACTTGATTTTAAAAATTCTTTGCAAAATATGATGTATCCAATGGCAGCAAACTATTACAGTTCTGTATGATTAGCAAAATGTGTGTATTTGAATCAAAACTGTATAGATTCATTTTGCTGTCAATCCATCATTTGCTTCTGAAAGAGACTATGTTGTCATCAAACCCAAAATCGCACTTTGATCTAGTATAACTAAAAGAAAGTGTATAATGATATGTAATTCCAGGCCTCGACTTCTGCAAGCATTGATTGGTCTGTTTGAACTCCCAGAGGATGACACAGTTCCTGATGATGAGCATTTCATTGAGATTGAAGATACACCAGGTGAATTTGGCACAGTGGAATCCATTGCTTGTATTCAGTCTCTTGTGAAATATTTTAGGAAGACCTCATTGGAATTGTGTGCATCTGAAGTTGTCAAAAATTTTAAAATTTGCCATATCTTGAGGGATTGAGCGATACACAAATCAATGGATTACAGAGTGCTGGCAATAGATCACTCTCTGTTATAATGTATTTATACTTTAAACATTCTAACACAGACTATTGTTGAATCACAGAAGAGGAAATATGGTAATCTGATCTAGCCTTCATTACTGCTACAAGTAAGCTTACATTTTGTCTGCACCTTGCAGATTTTTAGGTGGCACAGCTTTGGTTTTCTCATTCTCACTACGACTGATGAGAATGATCAGGTGTTGATTTTGTTGGGCATGTATTTGGAATATCACAGATGTTTTTATATGTCTACACCAACCAATCAGTATGTGTCAGAAGTTACAAGGCTCAGACAGGGAAATCGAGGATTGAATGTGGCCTGATATGAATCTTTTTATCTTGCAGAAATTGAAAGCACAGTCATTTCTGAATAAGAAAATATTTCTTTAATGACCAGATTATATCAGGATGCCATGAGGTGAACATATAAATTTATGAGATAAACTTTCATTTTTGCTGATTTTTTTTCCTGAATTTATCTAGTCAGTCCCTTCAATTTGTGATATCTTTGGCTACAGTCAAGCTAGTTCAGAACTTTTATCACCCCTTGTAAGTGAATGAAGGTTTTTTATGATAGTCCTAATTCATTGTGGTGAAAAATCAACATACCGGGCTCATTTGAACTGGCTGCGAGACTTATAAGTAAGAATGAAATTATCCATGTATATATATATATATACATACACTCTTATATAGTCAAACTTCTGGATAACGACACCCCTGAATAACGACAATCCCTGGATAGCGACATTGACCTCTGGTCCCGATTTTTTTGCTATATATTATTAGTAATAAAAACCCCAAAATAGGGACATACATTTTAGTAAAACCCCTGTTTAGCGACATTGATCTAGCGATAATCGGCAGTTGATACCCACGCCCTATACAAAAATTCCAGTCAAATAGGCAAGAGGGAAAATGGCGTTCGAGCACTGTTTACGATCAAAACAATGAAAATACGCATCAAAGAGTGAAAGCATAACTGGTAAACCCTTTGTCAACAGGAAAAATACACATTCTATCATGGTTGGGACGTGTCCTATCCAGACCTGCCATTTATTCCGATTTTATTGGAATATCCCAATTTTCCCCCACAAATTCCTGTCCTTCCGATTTTTCCGATTGCCTGCACTGTATTCCAATTTCGTTTTGTTTCGCCGACATTGGCCCTCCCATGCCTGTTTTGAATTGTCTCGATTTCGTTTCGCCGGAAGTGCCGCATGATATGTTAATTTTACCTCGCATCGGCCTTGTGAACTCAGGTCTCGGCTCTTGTCTTGCATTCGCTACCGTCTCATCAACTGACATTAGTTACTGCCTCATCCGTTGAAGAGCTAAATTTATAATATCTAGTACCAATAGATCTACATCGGGAAGAGGCAAGCTTTCAGTTCTCACGGCAAGCCCAACTCGCTTGCTTTATAGAACTGCAAACGGCTCCTTTAGATCTAGAGTCTAGATCTAGATGATTGACGTATTTTTGTTCCTTAGGGTGGGTTAGTTTTGTGTTACAGTAGACTTGGAGTTTGCACCAGTTAGATGAAAGTCTAGTCTTTTATTTATTTTATTATTACATGTATTCTGAAATAATAGGGTATTAATATTATTGAAGAACTAATTTAAGAATTAGTTCCACATGGGATATACATCTGTAAATCTAGACTAGATTTTAAATGTAAACATGATTAGCTGTAATATTACCTCATTGTTTTGTATAATTCAGATTTTTGAGAGTTAAGATACTGATTTTTGGGGTTGACAGAGTGGCAGGTCTGGTCTCATCACAGGCACTGGTCCGTGCATCGCATCGTTCTATTCACTGAAATCTCACCACGCCCCCCTTTTTCCGCCATCTTGAAAACCTCAGAATAACGACACCCCTGGATAACGACATAATTTTCCGGTCCCGGGCAATGTCGTTATCCAGAGGTTTGACTGTATATAGATTATTCATGAATGGTTAACCATAGAAAGGTCAAGAAGCTGATCTGTTTTATCAGTGGTCTTCAATACTTTATAGAGATATATAATATAGTTTGAACAGTTGGTCATGATAAAATGAGAGCTCATGTTGTAGCCTAGAATATCAGTTTTCAAAATGTCCCAGGTATATTTATCATTACCTTGATGTCAGCTGTATGACGTTTGTAGGATTTAATTGCAGTTTTAGGATTGTCAGATTATTTCTACAGGTTACCAGACATCATATTCTCAGTTGGCTTTTGCGGGGAGACAGGACCATGATCCAGTGAAGGGAATGGTAGAGGATCCCAAGATCGATCTGGTCAAGCATCTGGAAAAACTGGCTACGCGTTGTCCAGGAATGGTATGTGATTTTTCTTATTTTGTTCATCTTCTTATCATCTCAGTTGATGAGATCATGTTTGTTTCTCACAACAGGTAGACCTATGCTTCAGGTCATGTGAATCTTTGTGCTCTGTCCATTGCCATTTTTGTTTTGAGAAGTACATTTTCTTTGTACATTGAGAAGATAGCAAAGATTCTGTGGAAAAAAACCATGAGAGTTACGATTTCATCAAGTAGGTCTAAACAAAGGGTACACGGTCCTAATACTAATGAACGGAGACTGTTCAGTTATGTATGTTTTCACCCCCAACTCCCCCCCCCCCTCCACACACACACACACACACAAAAAAGAAGAGATCAGGGAATACAAACTGGCCCCCCAGAAAGTTGTGAAAAAAATGCTCAAAAGTTGTGCTGGAAATCAGCAAAAGTTGTGCTAGAAAGTTGC
>JBCEWB010084767.1:0-12696 GCA_039654565.1 Peronia peronii
TAGGCTTGAACAGTTCCGAATGCACGCAGGCAATGCATTCCAGATTAATGGCCCTGCATATGAAAATGCCCTATCCCAATATTTTTTCATATGGGAACGAGGAATAGAGAGGTGGTTAAGACTCTTAGATCTCAAATTTCTGGACCGCACATAAGGGCATAGTAGATCTGCTAGATAACCTGGCGCGGTAGACTTTTGAACGCGAAAACAGAAAACTGCTACCTTGTATTCAATCCTGGCTTTTATAAGTAACCAATGCAATGATCTGAGTAATGGAGTGCTGTGGTGGTACCTCGCGGTTCTAAGGGCTAAGCGGGCTGCATTGTTCTGTAGGCTTTGAAGTTTAACTCTGTACCCTTTGAAGTTTAACAAGCTTATCGTCCTGCAGCCCTGCTAGAAGAGAGTTCCAACAATCTAAACGCCACCGTATAAAAGTGGAAAGAACTATTTTCATAGCAGTATCAGTCAAATAGGATGTTAGATGACTTATTCTTCTCAGTTCAACATATCATGTTCTAATCAACTGATTGATTTGATTTTCCATAGATAATGTCTTATCTAAAATATCACCTAGAGAAAATGATTTCAGAGTCACCCGATGAAACGGCCGTCAGGGACATGGAGTTCAATTTCCCGTCAGTAGAGCATGCGCATTATTTCAATTTTGTCATCATTTAGTTTTAGTTTATTCATTTCATCCAGTCCTTGACGGACTCGATGCATGATTGTACATTCTCTATCTGGTCTGGGGTTGAAGATTTATAAAATTGTGTATCATCAGCGTACATGCGGATAGTACATTTTATATTCGGTATTCGGTGAACATCTTTGCAAGAGGCTGGGTATATAAGGTATATAAAATCGGTCCTAAAACAGAGCCTTGGGGCACACCATACTTCATGGCAATTTTTCACGAATATCTATTCTCGATAACAACAACTTGAGATATGTCAGTCAGATAAGACGTAAACCAAGCCAGTACAGTTCCAGATATACCATAAGTAACTCCTAATCTTTTCATTAGTATAGAGTGATCTAGAGTATCAAATGCTGCAGATAGATTAAATTAGGCTCTCGTAAAATTTGAGCTTATGGAGTTATTGGTATCACTGGGAAGATTATTCATTTCCGTTTATGTATTGTGGAAAAAAAATTGTTCTACCTTAAGCAGAAGTCGTGACATTGGCAATTAAAGATGATGGGGTGGGGGGGGGGGGGGTGACCTGTTGCTGCAGGTGAATTTAGTGAGAAAATGGCCGATCACTTTTGTTAATCCTTCTTAATCCTTACTAGGTCATGACAGTACATTACAATTTTTGGGATTTTCCTTAATTTATTTCAACAAATTTAACTCTGAAATGCATTTTAGATTGATATAGGATGGTTCTGTGAAGAAAAAAAAATACGTTACAAATTCATTCACTGTTGAAAAACACGTGATTTCTCCTGTCGCCTGTTTGACGAGCGCTTGATTTCATCGTTCCACGTCTATCTTCCCAGATTTCTTTGCTTGCTTTATATCATTATATGCACGCAATCAGAAATGAGATAATTCTAAGATTGAAGGGCTTCTCTACTGCAATTCAAAAATAAGCACACACAAAACAAATAAACAAATAGCAATGTCCATCAAATGTCTGCCATAGGCTTATCCTTGCATTTATATATCTCATTTTTTTTCGTTCTTCTTTTTTTCTATACATTCCCTTCATCTTGAAGTAATTCCTTTGCTGAATTGTCATCATCAAGACGTCTGGATGTTTTTTGTTTTTTTAAAAATATTTTTGTTACTCATGTTTGTCTGTTGATTTATCATGCATTATATATTTGTTGTTAATATTGTTGTTGTTGGTGCTATTTTGTTGTTATTGCTGCTGTTGTTGTTGTCATCGTTCTGCGCTCGGTATTGTCTTAAGTCGTCGTTGCTGTTTCAAATATTGTTGTTGTTGTTGTTGATATTGTTATTGTTGTTGCTAATGGTGATGATATATTGCGTTAATTGCCGTAAGACAGTCCAACGCAAGTTTTAAGATATTTATATAAAATGATGATGTTATAGTGATGACATAATATTGAAAAGAGGGGAGATCGACACAAAGGTAGGAGTCCCAAAGGGGAGGGAGAGGAGGAGAAGATAGGACTAAAGAATCAGGAGTCAGACCGGAACTTTTTTTTTTTTTAAATTTTTAAACCAAAGAACGGTCGAGATAACCACCCGAAGGAAATTGAAAGACCAAACAGAACGGAAACGTAAACATTATGACATGTCAGGTAGCATAAAGCTTCTTGATTTTGCTTTTTCCACACTTTTCCACACCGATCGGCCTCTGACCCACTCGTAAATCTGCAGAAAAAGATTTCCGGCTGTTGACTTCCGGTTTACCTATCCTGCGCAATCCGCCGCAAATTTCAGCGTATCTCATTTGTGCTCCAAAGCTGCCGTGGAATGTTTTATTTTCTTCCCTCTCACTTTCTTGCCTTCCTTCTTTCGACTGATGCACTGATTAGCACTGGGGCCTGATATATGATAAATTTCAGTACCTCTTCCTTTAGTCCCCTTTTCGTATCTTGTTACTACTTAATTGTTTTCCTCTGTAATTTAATTATCAACACTTGGTAGGCGGGGGATGCATGTAATTTCAATAAGCATTAAACTTAAGTCTGTCACTCACAGCCAAGAGTTTTGGTCCTAAATGTCCTAACCAACCCTATTTCTACTGTGTGTGTCTATATATGTGTGTTTTTATACGCGCTTCTTTCCTGAGTCCAGTCGGGTACAAGCGCCGTCGCTCCAGGGCGTGTGGGGTAAGGGAAATAATCACGATAATAACGAATGTGACCCAATTTTCTCCAATTATTTCCCTTTTATCGTGCTAGTCACCTTCAACGAGCGGATTTGCTATCTCGATGAACGTCGAGAGAATATTAATATGACTAATATGACAGTGTTACCCTCTCAGAATTCACAAGAAAAGGAGACCTGTTATTAGTTGGCGAAAAAAAAAAAAGGGGTAGAATCTAAGCTGAAGCCCCTAGAACTTGGGACTGACAACCTCTTTCAAATTAAGAAAGTATGCCACGTTGTAAAAAGAAAAAAAAAATCGTAATTTTCCCCTATATGCTATCTTGTTCATAGAAATCGAAGTTCACCAATTATACACGTAATTACAGTATCCACATTAAATGACTGTGACCATTTCAGGAATCAGGAAAGGGGAAGATAAACTAAAACTAAAGATTAGAGCATGCTATGCTGAATTGAGTCATCTAGCACCCTATTTGAATGATACTGCTGTGAAAACAGTTCTTTCCACCTTTATACTGTCGCGTTTGGATTATTGCAACTCTCTTCTAACAGGGCTGCAGGACGATAAGATTGTTAAACTTCAAAGGGTACAGAACAATGCAGCCCGCTCAGTGTTTAGAACCTCGAGGTACTTACCACAGCACTCCATTACTCAGATCATTGCATTGGTTACTTATAAAAGCCAGAACTGAATACTGTAGCAACTTTCTGTTTTCGCGTTCAAAGTCGACCGCGCCAGGTTATCTAGCAGATCTACTATGCCCTTATGTACGGTCCAGAAACTTGAGATCTAAGAGTCTTAACCACCTCTCTATTCCTTGTTCCCATATGAAAAAATATTGGGATAGGGCATTTTCATATGCAGGGCAAAAAGGGAGGTGATCTGGAATGCATTGCCTGCGTGCATTCGGAACTGTTCAAGCCTAGAGTCTTTTAAACGACAGTTAAAAACATACTTGCTCAACAAGCATCTGTCTGAGTAATGTTTTCAAGCTTTTCCCGTTTGTCAATCATGTCTACAAACTTACGTATGTGTTTGAGTTGTATTACACGATTATGTATGTGAGCATGTCTCGAATCATGTCTGTATACTATGTTATGAATATGTAGGTATATTGTTGCTCCTGTTTGTTTTGAGGCATATTTCGTGTGAATCTGTTAACCATTTTGTTTCTGTAAAGTGCTTCGAGCCCTCCGAGGGTGAGGAGTTATATAAATGCCCTTTATTATTACTATTATTATTATTATTATCGTGGACATCTCATTTCAGTCAAGATTGTAAAGAAGGTGGCGACTGCTACTGGGCATGACTTTGGTGGATTTTAATCTATAGAAAGTCGCAGCACTGGCACTAACCCTTACCTAGACCGACAACCCAAATACAGTGATTGAATGTGCTGCTGGAACTTGTATGAAATTCACGTTCATTAGTCTTGAGAATCCTCTAGATTTAATTTCGCCTCCCCCCCCCCTCCTTTTTTTTGTTCTTTTCCACCATTCCCCCATCCCCCTTTGCTGCAAGCGCTGTTTATAGGGAGCTAAACTTCACACTTGCCGTTACTCTCTTGTGTTACCGATGGAAATCTTTCAAACCATAAATTCCTATGCAGTTACTTTGATGACACTGTCAGGGTTTGTCCAACAAAAATAAATAAATAAATAAATAAATAAATAAATAAATAAATAAAGAAAGAAAGAAAGAAAGAAAGAAAGAAAAACAAAAAAGAAATCCATAACCTAACCCTGACCTCAAAATCAGCTTAATTAATTAAAATTTGGTCTATAGTGTTGTTGTTAGACTGAAAATCATGTTGAAGGCTAGGAATAGAATTTCATTAGGACCACTGTTTACCTTCACCAAATCAGTGTGAGAAGAAACTTTCCTTACAATCCCACCATGTGCCTTCAGTTAAAGGGAAAGAACTGGGAAAATGTTTACAGAGATAGGCGAAACATGTGGGATTGATGTGATGGTTTCGGTTAAAAATTCATTTGGTTAAGACTCTCGAGATAACCTCCACTAGGAGGTTGAAAGACGTATGACAGAACATAACGGTTAAGACGAAGGACAAAACATCAGTCAAATTAAAATGGGTATGTGGGAAAAGGAACTGAGGTGATCAATTGAAATAATGAATTTGTTAAGCCGGAATGTAATGGACTACATGTACTGGATCACTAACCACATGAGGATAGTAATCCAAATGTAAACGTATCAGAAACATTTTCATGATCACACACACATACACACACACACACACACACACACACACACACGGTACACACAGAGCGGGGCTCCGGGGTTTATAAGTAGGTTATCTATTCCCACCTGCAGGCGGTGTAAGCCCGGCTATCGGTGGGGTGTCTCCCATGGAGTGCCATCCTCGACATTCCAGGGGAGACATCTCTTCTCTCTTTCTCTTTGCTCCTGTCTTCTGTCCCGCCATCTTTCCTCTCTTCTTCTTGACGTGTAAGCGTATCTTACCGAGTTTGACACAATATAGCCGTAATCGTGCTGATGTGTCGTTTAATCCCAGTACACACACACATACACTAGCACGCACGCGCGCACACACACACACACACAAACACACACAAAAGAAGCAGTGATCTACATCTAGTCGTGCATGATGTATTTCGTCTTCTATAAAACAATTTCGTCGGTGTCGCAAGCATTTCGCTTAAGTCCAAAATTTGGGAATTTCTTTTTTTTTGTTTCCCTTCATAAGGTAACTAAAAATACGTACTGTAATGCCATCTTGAGTCAAACTGACCAATAGAAATGCAGGAAAAATCTGCAAAGCGTTCACGTGAAACCTCTTGTTTATAATAATTTGACGTCAGTTTTTAACTCTGGTGGAAAAAGCACTCAGACTTCAGTGGGTTACTTGCGACACCAACGATTTACTCTTCCGTTTGGAGATACGAGCCTGGTTTACAGCAGTCATTACATTTGTTAAGACCATAAAAGCGATCTACAGATGCCCTCCTTGACAAATACGGCAGGGTGTTGTCGCATGAAGAAATATTTCCAAAACACATGGCAACTGAAACTTGATTCTTCACTTCTACCCTCTTCTTTCTCTCTCTCCCTCTTTCTTTCTTTCTCTCTCTCTCTCGTTCTCTGTCCGCCTCTCATTGTCACCGTCTTTCCATCTCTTTCTCTCTTTTTCTATTTTATTTTTCATTGAACTGGAGTGAGAGAGAATGGAGATGTACATACACAAATTTTATAGCATTATGTTGACACAGACTGGCGTAGTTTTTTTGTCCTATCACATCATATTCATAATGAGTTTCATTCCATAAAAGAAGAAGCAGAAGAAACCATTGTGATTTTCCTTGTCTCTGAAGAGAGAATATGCGGTTTTTTCTTCCCCTACCACTTACATTGCGAGACACAAACATCAAATCACTCGTACATAGTACATAAATCCATGTGTTAGAAAGATCCCATTTCTGTGTAACTACATTTCCTCGTATTTGGATGTGCACTATTATTTCCTTGTCTCTCATAACAGGACTTTACACAATGCAAATAATTAATCACTAACACACGGTGTTCAAATATGCCTAACTCCTCTTGAGCTCTTTCATCCGAACTAATTTTAACCTAAAGTCAAGTCTCTTGAAGCTTCACTCATTTGTGAGTTGTGATCATCAAAAATGATGCAATCAGACCACTTGACAACCATTCAGGGAGAGTACAATGTAACTCTTTTTCTTTATGAAAATCCTCGACGGCAGGTCAAAATAATCTTTAGCTTCACTGAGTTCCCAGTGCTGTTCCTTCCCTCGCACTGAGCACTTTCTGGGCCGTGCGCTCATTTTGCAGGAATGGACTGACTGCCGGAAATCACATTCACAAGTCTTCATTTAGAAATTAGATAGAAACATTATCGACAGAAACCGGACTGAATATCCAAGTCCTAGATCCAGAATTCCGGTGCTAGATAGTTATAGCATACGTGTACACACTTTATATAACATAAGAAGGAAAGATAGCCAATAAGCAATCAGTCTGACATTCAGGTAAATGCGCAGTAAGAGACAGACACATAAATATTTCCACAAACAGACAGACAGGCAGGCAGATAGACAGAAACAGGCAGATAGATAGACAGACATACAGACAGACAGACAGGCAGGCAGGTAGGCAGGCAGACAGACGGAAACAGGCAGACAGACTGGCAGATTTCCTCTGTACATCCCCTTCTTCATATCCTCTTTTTTCCCTGATTCTCTTTCTCTCTCTCTCTCTCTCTCCTTAAGTGACAAACAGACAAAATTTCCAAGTTCCATAAAAGTTCTTCTCTCACCAAATTAAGCGGGCATTTAAAGCTAGGGTAATCGTACTTTGAAGACAGAAAGGCTACATTAGGCAATAAAAGATAAAGACTAAAAAAAAAAAAAAATGGGTTTTGAATTGCACCAAGGATCTACTTGAAGAAATGTCTGAACAGTGAGAATGAAATGGAAAGAAGTAGTTACTCAGAAGTGAAAATTAAACTGGTAAAACATTGTTATTGTCTCAAATTCGAGATGAGCAGAGATCTGCTTTACTAAATGGTCAGTATCTTGAGTTGGAGAAGAGCAAGCCCACTGAAAAATGTGCTGCTCTCCATGTTTCCGCACTTTGAAGCTATTACTCTGTTATCTTTTGTTGTTGTGGGTTTTAGGTATTTAAATAATTGTGTTAGTTGCTGGTTCACGGTCTGTGACTTCAAATCAAGATATTTAGATGTAGCCTATATGAAATGGTGATGATAGTGATTTTTTTCCCACTGAGGAAGAATCAACTCAATTAAAAAAATGGCCAAACGCATATTTTTAGCTTACTACATACCTTCTCTGTGACTGTGTTCATTTGAATTTGAAACGAATTACTAATAAAACACCAGCAGTCTTTGTGATCTTCACAAAAATCCAGTAAAGATGATGGTGAAAAGATAAAAAAAAAAAATAACAGCAAAAGCAACTTTTATCAATAACAACTGTAATGGCCCAAGATCGATACAACTGAGAAACAAAATACATCATATTATCAATTCCATGTATCATTACAAAATCATGTCAACACTGATACAATATTTAACTATTTTCAGCTCATGACATCAGGTGGGAAACCTTTCACATGATCATAGCACACACCATTATAAACAACAGCGTATTCATTTTTTATGAAAATCAAGTAGCTGATATTTTGATGTATACTATGCCAAACAGATCAAGTGGGGCTGATGTTTCATGTTCATTAATTATTTCAGAATCTTCAGGAAGCATCTGCCGCATAATCAGATGAAATGACCTGAGGTAACATTTTTCATGTATACTATCACCCATCTCATGAAAGGACGTGTCATTGCCTATGTCTCGGGGTGAGATTAAAATAAGTTTGATAAGCAGGCGTTACATTTACATGAAAGGGTTAGTAGTATGACTATATATCAGTTCTTAAGAATGAGATAAAGTGATCAATATGCCACTTGGTGAGAATATAATTCTCGCTTTGTGTATTTAAAAGTTGAAATCAGCTTAAAACAACAGCAAACAAAAAAAATTGACATAAGCATCTTTGTGAGATGCGCGATGATATTATTACTGTTGCCTACGAAAAAAACAAAAAAAAAAAGCCTGACTGTACTTGACATTGATAAAAACTAAAACCATTGTTACCTGTGACTCTTCTGGCTAAGATAATCACGTGAACGTTAATTCTTGTCATCCCACATATGACATCCCACTTATGTCACCCAGTTGTGTGACATTTCCCTTATCATATCATATAATACAGCAGTTAGACCTGCTGACATATTAATGCAGACCATTACAACAATGGTGAAATGCATTTATTTTCTTAATTCTTATGATACACAAATTAAGACTCTGATAAATCAAGTGCAAATTATTTCGGCAAATTTACAAAGCATTTCCCTTACTAAAATAGTGGTGCAGGAATTAAGTCCTTACCCATCAATGTGCTGAAACTTTAATGTACAATATTTCAGCAAGTTTAGAAACATTTCTTCTATGATAAAGAGATTAAATCGAGAAAAATCATATTGCTGACATACAGACTATTTCTGAAAATTTAAAATTCATTAAATTCTCCCTTCATATGATATAGAGATGAGACCCAAACATTTTTAAAACACATTCGGCAACTTCAGAAAGCATCTGTCTTATTTATTAATATGACAAGAGATTGATGATCAATGCACTGTCATGGCATTTTAATACGTGCTATTTGTGCAAAGCTTACAAAGCATCTCTTATCACTTCATATGAAGCAGAGACTAAACCCAGGCGGATCAAATTGCTGACATTTTTATAAGCTTAGAGATATTTTATTTCAGCATGTTTAAACTGAAAGCATTTTAATGTTTTCATTTTCAAGGAACAATATCTCAAAGAAAACATTTTATTTTTCCTTACAAATTCATATGATACAGAGATTAGACCCTGACTGTCAGCTATTCTAAGTATCCCAGACACATACTGACTTGACTTTGATCTAAAATGGGGATCCTATATTCACACTTCTGCTTGTAACATCTGACAAAGATACTGGTTGACATGGCAATGACATTATATTGATATCAATCATTAATTGATACCAATAGATATATTATGATTCCAATGCAATAAACTAAAATGATTCTGGCCTTAGCAAGAATTAAGAGATATATGTAATAAATGCATTGGCATGACAAAAAGCTCATGAACACAGCAGATACTGCAGTGGGGAAGCAAGAACATCTGATATGGCAAATGTGTTTTCCAGGGAAGGAAATACAAATAAACAACAAGGGTGGCTGAGGATTCGTTTGTGAACTTGATGATAAAAGTAGGCCTATCACTGGCAGCTTGATAAAACTGGCCATGTGCCAAAAACTACTCATCTACAAAAGGCACATTTAAGTAAAATTAAACATTTAAAAATTTTAGAGCCTCTCTTCAGGCAAGTGCAGGAAAAGAAAAGTCATCTACCATTTCAAACCAGATTTAGGTCCAAATTTGTAATAGATTTGTATTTTATTTCTTTCCTGTCAACTGTTTGGTCTTAGCACATTAGTGATTTGTCATATTGCTAACGATACACCTTAGACAATCATGTGGAAACTGAAAAAAACAGAGGCAAACAGCATTGACATAGCAATGTGTTTGAGAGGAAATATGAGTACACATGAACACCAAAAATGGCAAGGTATTTGTTTGATAAACCATAACAATAAACATACACCCAAGACAACCTCTCTGATATGTGGAAATAGATAAGGAGTGCAAGGACATTTGACATGGCAATGTGCTTTAGAAGGGCAACGTATTCTTAACAGAAAAACAGTGAAATGGACAATGCTGTTTCCTTTGATAACTATAATAATAATAAACATGCATCTAGACAATCTCTCATCATATACCCCTGCAAATACCATAATTGCCATCGTCATTTTTTTGGTCAAATTGATTTCACGTCATAGTTCAATACTTCAAGAAAAGCTTGCATCATCTGACATAAAACATATGTGGTGTTATATGGTGAAATGAATTTTTTTTTCATATTTCTCAGTCTGACCTAAAATGACAGGCAATGATGTTACTAGCACGATGACATGGAAACAAACAGAGAGGGACAATGGCATCTGAAATGACAATTTGTGTTAAAGGGAAAGACTAACAGCCAATACTGAAAAACAACAATGGCAAGATGTTCATTCGATTATATGAAGATAACACATCCTATACAATCTCTCTGCTGTATCGTCACTATTCTACAAAAATGGTATATATGTCCCCACAAAGAATCAAGAGGTTTGAAAATGTGGCCAGTAATATCTCTTTGTTCAGTTGTTTAACATATCAAGTTCTACAGATTGTTGTTTGTTTATTTTATTGCATTGAGTTAGTTGTCAATAGACAGTCTAATTTCAAGACATTTGTAGACGTATAAAATAATGAGCTTTTTTCAGCCCATTTGAGATACAATATTGAGAAAAAAATGTTAACAGCACAAGTCAATGATAAGCCCTTGTGATTCTGTTGAAATAATACAGAATTCTATTGGCATACATCTTTTTGAATGACATTGTCTGGTAGCTTTCATTCTCAGGAGTGCTGTAAGACATCAGTTGCACTTTGGTATTAGTCTGACTTATGCCATTAACCTAGAGCAGTGGTAAGTGGTAGGAAAACTCCTCAAGTGGAGCAAGACACGTGACTTATGCCATTAACCTAGAGCAGTGGTAAGTGGTAGGAAAACTCCTCAAGTGGAGCAAGACACGTGACTTATGCCATTAACCTAGAGCAGTGGTAAGTGGTAGGAAAACTCCTCAAGTGGAGCAAGACACGTGACGGTCTTCAGAGGAAAAGTTGGTTCTTTCATTAGATGTTTTAGCCTTTAACATTCTGACATAATCTACAACCCCGGCCACACATGGGTCAGGACTCGTGATGTCAGTCACCTATCTTTTTTTTTTCCCCTCAGGGACTTTCTGCGATAGAGAAACAATATAAATTTGTATACAGAAAGGAGTTCCAGTACTGTGAATTAAATCAACAATGTGTAAATCTATATATTATGCAAACACAATGCTGTGACAAAACACCGTCACAGCTGCATCATAGAAGTATCATAATAATATACCACTGTCCCAAACATCATTAGAGAGAGGGCTGTCACAAGCATCAGTACAGCACAAGATAGTCATATCCATGCTTCAACAGTGTAACAAAAATTGATATGCCATGATATTGTCACAAATACTGTAACACAGCTCTGCCACAAGCATCATTATGCCACAGTATTTGTCAGGAACGATACTTGTACTATGGCACTACCACAAACATTGTAGCATAGGATTATCATAAACATCACCATAACACAACATGTCACAAACACACATTATTGCACAGCACTATCACAAACATCATTACAGCAGACTATACAATGACACTGTCATAAACATCATTATAGCTTAATACCATCACCAACATCATTACAGCACAGCATTGTTACAAACATCATTAGAATATAGCACTGTCACAACCCACAAACCCTGAATATTGACAAAGTAGTATCCTGATATTATGCAGATATTAAGCATCCATACAGCCTATGACTTCAACTTGTTGACAGCTCAATGTCGGCATGCAAGTGTATAGCCCACTTACGGATAACACTAACAATACCAGTCACTAATTATCTCCCTTACCTTCACAATCTATCGGGGGGGGGGTTCTGAAATTGGGTTTTTGCTCAAAATATTCGATTTCGAGTTTTTGTTTTCTTTTAAAAATTTGGTATCTGTTGAATATAAAAATGGTATTAAAAAGTTAGTATGTCCATTCTAAGATGTGGGGAGGGTGGTCAAGCAAAGGTTGATCTGCCCCTCAGCCATCCAGGCTCTTGCTCATTTGGGACTCTTTATTCAGTGATAGATCATCACTATTTCATTGACTATGGGCAAATTGCATATAGAAGATGTGATTATGATCTCTTTCACCAATATCGGGAGCCCCAGAGCCAGGGGTGGACACTGACTGACCATCTAAGGTGCTGACCACACCGAATATCAAGAAAAATGTTCACATAGGCCTCTGAAATAGACTTCCCACGGCCTAATGAGGGTTAAATATGCCATGTTTCTGCTGTTTCAGAGTGCAGTAGTGGATTACCTGTCACAAGAAGGGTAAAAACGCTCTTGGTTTTGACCGAGGAAGACATGGCGGCCATATAAAGCCCTCTTGCTGATGGGGTAGGGAAGTGAAAATGGAGGAAAAATGGCAGTAGGGGCATAGAAAAAGGCAAAAGATGGCATAGAAATCATGGAAAGAGGTCTAGTAGGTGAAACAAACGTGTTGGGGTTGAAAGTCCGATCAAAAGCTCTTTA
>JBCEWB010084778.1:0-12807 GCA_039654565.1 Peronia peronii
ATGCAGAACAAAACAATATCTAAATTTTGTCAGAAGGGATTTTTTATATCATTTTAAGTTTTTGAGAAATTTGAGATGTTGCAGTCAAATTTTTTAAAAATCTGTGACCTTTTCACATACCAAACTTAAAAAATTGTAGAAAAAAAACGAAGCACTTCATCAAAAATCTGTTCTGACAAAATTTAGATATGGAATGGTTAAATATGTACCCAAAATTACAAGCACATTGGTTGGAAAAGTTCAGAGCCTATCGAAGGTAAAGTTATGCAATATTGGGTAGCAAAATCCAAGATGGTGGCCACTGCCATGGCAATCATGAGTGATTTTGAATTTTTAAAAATTGTTTTCCTCTTATTTGATCATGCTGAATTTGATGGTAATGGTTAAAATCATCTCCCCCCTGCGGTTTTCAAAATGACTCCAAGGACCCCCCCCTTAAAGACAAGATTCATAAAATCTAGATACTTGAGATTATTGTTAACTTTGATAACCATGGCTGTATAATGGTGTAAATGTAAATTGACAGACATACCCTTTCGAAATTTCTGAGATATGCTGCCCTGACAAGACATTTGGTTCCTTCTTCTCTCCACTCATATCTTTGAGTGCTGCGATACGACACTGATGTTTTGATCTCGTTTAGAACCTCTTCTGGTGTATAATCCCGCATCAAACCAGCTGTCATCAAGTCTTCAAGTCTTACAAAACCTGGAGAAAAAATGTACATGACATGTAGGCTATTTATACACAAAGGACATATAGACCAGCATTTTTTTCAAATGCAAAGTCAAAACATAAAAAAAGATA
Organism: Peronia peronii; assembly: GCA_039654565.1. Lineage (NCBI taxonomy): Eukaryota > Metazoa > Mollusca > Gastropoda > Systellommatophora > Onchidiidae > Peronia > Peronia peronii. Next base: position 808 of record JBCEWB010084778.1, read on the forward strand.
AAAAGTTACAAGGGTGTATATAAATAAAAAATGACTGTTCCATTCAAGATTAACCGCACATATGTTATAGCCTATTTACAGCTACTGAAACTGAACTGAAACTTACACACATTTAACTTTTGTTTATGTTACAATCTTCTACAAAAAGAGAGTGTTGCAAAGGTCATGTTGAAAGGTTATTATGAAGTTAATTACAGCTAACAATTAATAAGTTACTTTCATAATAAAAAAGCACATAAGAATATAGACTCGGAACTGTTGATTTTTATATAGTTTATTTACCATTTGCGTCCACATCTAATCCTTCTTTCACAGCACCATACCTCAGAAGGTATGTCAAACGTTTAGGCAGCCTTTTCATTGCATTTTCCTTCTGAAACTCGTTGAGATTTCTGTTCTGAACACAATCATTAGCCTTGGAAGACATCGTTGGAGAGTATATGAGTATGACTATTAGAATCTGTTTCCAATAATTATTGCAACATAGATCGTGTTTTTGTCACACTTTGCCGTCAAAATTCACTGGCATCTACGGGCAACACAATTTCTCTCTTGAAATTACTGATATGATGTGATACTTTGATATTAATGTACATCTACTTATATGTTACAAATTAGTGGCGCAATCAACAGCAACGATAAGCTCATGGTTTGGTAGTTGAGTCTGCAAGCACGTCGCGCTTACTAAAGTACTAAAAATAGAAGGGCTTTGCAAGGAATCTGAAAACAGCGGACTTTGCACATACGCTTTAATAACTCCGTAATTATTCTACACGCTGATTTTTCTTTCATTATTTTCTAGACTCCTCTGTTCAGCTCCCTCCAATTAGAATGACTCTACTTTATTACCACATTGTATAGCAATAATATCTACCCGTATTTGCATTTTTTCCCCCGTGACATTGACAAGACGTTTAAAATTCGTCGGTATTAAAATCTTGATGCTTTGTGTCAGGTCAGATATAAAACAAAATACATCAGTGGATCTAGATCTACATATTATTGGGATGATAGTATTCATATTCACTCAGTGACTATGGGAAGAGGGGATAAAAAGATTGCAGCCCACTTTCCACTGTTTGTTTATTTCGCTTCTCTCGAACATTAGTCGTCACATTTTACAATCGCCATTCATCAAGAGCGGTCACTCTGGAAATTTATCATCCAATACATCAGCTGAACTCTGCTAGCCCAGGCCAGGAGACTTTTTATATATTATATAGATTCTAGATCTATGAGATTTAGCCTACGTGAAACCACCCAACAAACTCCATGAACCAATGGACGAAGCCATCCTCATTTGATCCCATGCACGTCCTTGAGAATTTGATTGCAAAGAACAAGCACAGCGCAGTTCTATTGCATCAATGCGTGTATAATTAAATTTTGTAGACTTGAGGATTTATGGATGGTATTTTTTAAAAGTGGGCTTGCGTCATTACTCAACTTTGGCATCTTGTCCTCGGAGATGTTGAAGAGAAGGGAGGCGGCTTGAAGTTTTCAACAAAATGAGCAGGACAGAGAGGAACAAGGTACAGATTTAGATGTCTATGTGATACCTGTCTTGCATTGGTTGTATTCTAGATCTAGGCCTAAATAGATCTAAATCTAGATGAAACCTGTCTTCATCCATTCTTTTTCCAGAATTCAAGAGATAGAGACTAGATGGAAAACTTAGATTTTATCATTTGGTTGAAAGCCACTAAATGACAGATTAAAATATCTAAAGATGAGCCAGGGCATCACTGGGGCAATTCCTGGTTCCATAAAATATGAAACCTAGAGTCAAAAATTAAATTTGAACTTTTGTCAACCAAAATGAGTTAGTTTTGTGACAAAATTATTGTAATTTCAGGAACTTTAAAAATGTTTAGTGTATCATTTATTGTTTGAAAAGTACACCACAATATCTCAGACTATCCTTTCTGTGAAAAATTAGTTTCTTGCACACTTATAATTGTATCTTTTTCACTTTATCTTTAAACTATAAAATATTCATGCAATGCCACTGAAGAAATGGATAGAGATAGCTACAGCTCTGAGTGATCAATGAATATTAATACCTTAGCCGATGTAAATCTGACATAGGCTGTGTTTTACATTTTATGGACCAATGTTTCACAACATTCTCATGTAAAGTCCGTCATGTTTTTTCCTTAAAGTTAAGTTCTCTTGAAAAGTTATGAGAATCTTTTTATATTTTCTGCATGCTCATCAGTGCAATACATTTAGGAATGAATTCAGTCGCTGAAGTCAATTGAATATGGATTTCTAGCGTAACGGACGTTACGTGCAAAATTTATGTCTCCACAATCAATCCTTGTTGTTTCGTTTTGTTTCAACAAATGCTATAGTGTAATTTTTTTTCTATTTGTGCACGAAGCCAGTCGTGGATAATTAGAGTGAGTTCCTTTCATTTTGGGAGCACATATTCAGTTTTGGGCAGCTGATAGTCTTTTAAACCCAGTGCCAGTGAAGTCTGACACAGACATCGCACTGTCATGTAAGTACTCAAAAAAATACATGATAATGTATTGTTAGCTGATAGAGAGAAGCAGAGGAGGGAGTAAAACAAAACTCAGAGAAGAAACCATATGGATCATTAGTTTTGAAACTGAATAAATTTCCATGGAGTAGACTCAGAATTATATGAAACTATTTCACATAGTTCATTTCAGAAAATACATCTGTCTCACAAAATAAAAACTTGTCAGAGTCTTTAGTACTGTTTTCCCTTATGCTTGAACAATGTCAGTTCATGTCATTTATTGATTTAAAGGTATACTATACACTGTGCATGGATGGTAGTGAGATGGGGAGAGAGAGAGAGAGAGAGAGATGGATACTCATAGTTGCTAAAAGTTTGTTCTACATCACTGTCTGTTTGCAGAGACAAATCGGATGCAGCTCCCGTATAAGCAGCAGGTTATATGAGAAATATGAGGGAGCATAGAAAATGAGAAGATGCCCCCAAAACACTTTGATATGTAACAAGCCGATGCCGCAAGAAAGAGAGGACCCAGGTACAGAAAAAATGACCCAAGAGCAGCTGGATCAGCACAGGAAACAAGTGCGAGATCGGGTGTCAAAGAGCAGATTAAAAAAAAAAAAAACCTGACTGGATTTACAAAAGAAAACAAACCTGACTGCTGCATCATCAACACTGAGAATAACTCCTCAAGCTTTAGGCAAAGCTCTCAAATAAGTTAACAGTGCTCTTCCTTACAGTCCATGCAAAGTGAACCTTGTTTGAGATAGATTGCTGGTTTCAAAACAATTATTCACACAATCAAAGGTATGTTAAAAAAACATAAAACCTGTGAAGAATTTGGATAATTATGTGTCTGATTTTCATTGTCTTATAATTAATCATCAGGCCCATGGAAAAAAGACTGTACTACAATGGACAAGTTTACTGTGGACATTTTTGTGGTTTTCTTTTACCTTTATACCATTCTGGCATTTAGTAGTCAATATTGGCTGCCACTGTATTAGTAGCTGGAATTGCCCACTGACCCTGACAGTTCTTGGTAGTAAGATATGGACCCTCTCATATATTAGAAAATAGACAAAACAATCAGTCATCAGACACTTTTTTTGTTGTTATTGTTGCTAGAGTTTCTTTTGCTTTAATTTTTGAGTATCGTATCACCTCACTGTGATTCCACTTGGCTCACAATTGTTCATTATGCAGTTCACCAGCATGCTGCACACAGATTTGCGCTCCCTCATACTAAGTGGTAAACACCGTGAAGACCAACAAGTTTCATAAAAGTTATCGTGTTTGTTTTGTACAGCTGTTGATATGGGGTTATCATACAATATTCTCCAAAATCTTTTCTTAGAAATGTAAAAGGCACATGTAACAGCCCTGTCATTATCCTTTCTTCTCCTGTGAAGTTCCTGGCATCTGATAAATGATTCATTCGAGATAACCACCAGGAAGGAGGTTGAAAGACGAAACAAACCAAGTTGAAGAAATGATTCATGCTTTTGGGGTGATATATATATGTATTTCTCATCTTGTTCGTCAAATTCACAATTTCTGGATTCTAACTCTTGAAATACATATTTGTATCTTTCCACTGTCAGATAAAATATTTCTTTGTGAGTGAGAAGTTCCACATTAAAAGAAGAAATACTAGTACTTTAGTAGTGGAACCATAGAGCAGAAATCAAATAACTTCATACATTTACGTGTAAGTTTCATTGTGTTCAGGTCTATGATTTAAAGAAAAATGACAGGGGAGAAGAACATTTGATGGTCTCTTTGTTTTTGTTTTTTTTTGTGGATATCCTTGATACACGGCTGTTTTTTGCCTATGAAAATGTGGCCAAAAAGTCGGAACTGCGGGCAGGGAGCGATTGTGAGATTTATTGTTCTTTTATTACCCTCAACACAATAGCTACCAGCACACTGGCAAGGCCCTGTAATTTGATATCCTATGCAGGCTTGATCAGGTGCGTGTTTTTTGGCTTAAAATAAAGGATTAAAATAAAATAAAATAAAAGGCAGGATTAAAATAAAATCTCAGGTAGTTTTTTGTTCACATCATGATTGATTTGTTTGTGTTAGCAGCTTATCGTCAAAACTCCTGCTACAAGAAAGTGCATTTTTTCCACATCTGTGGATGTTTGTTTCAAGCTAAAGATCGATCGGTAAGTATTTCAAATTTCTTGCAGAATGTCAGGATATATTGTCAACTGGCATAAATTTTGTTATTGAAATTTTCATGAAAATGTATGTAACAAGAGTAAACTTCATTGTCTGTTGAAATGATAGTCATCAATTTGTTGAGTAAGAAATTCTCTATGACAGGCTGCAAAAATAATTAGTGGATATAGCTTTTGTGATGTCATGAATTTTTGAAAAATTCCACTTCACAAACTCACGATGCACCCATACTACTCAGTTGGCCTGAAATACTTCTTTCCCATGATCATATTCTATGCTCAGTTGAAAATACTTTTGTAAAATATTCAGTGTTGCAGAACTATTGGAAACTGTCACTTTCCTTTTCTTTATTACGATTTTGCATGTCAATTGACTATATAAATCTTGAAGGTCATTTTTATGGCTGCACATTGCATATGAGTTAAATGTTTTGAAAATGCCTTTACAAATGCAATGATAAAAAGTTGGAAATTATGGTTTTTCTCTTGATTTTCAGATAAACAATGGATATTTACACAATGAGGAAATCCACAAGGAAAAGATCAGCAGATTATGCTGTGTTTGCAGTGCAAGAGCTCAGTGTATAAAAGACATCAGAGCCAAGAAAGGTGTTAAACTGTGCTCTGCTTTCCAAGACGAGACATATCTGTATTTTTGAATTAACATTAAAGAAGATCTACCATATCACTCAAAAAGTCTGTGCCTAAAATGTTTCAGGAAAATTTTAGATCTTAAATGTCAGGTTCAGCGACTCAGTTCGTGAATGCTTCAAAATTAAACAAAATCAAAGCCAGCACATTTGGTATCCTTTTGATGGCAGTCAATCAAGTAAGGATTATACTGTGTGGCAGGAAGTTGAGATATGCAGATCGGGTGAATTCATCAAACTCATGCTCCCCACAAGCAAACACCATGATTGCACCAGATTAACCCTCAGCTGGAGATACTGTTGTGTTGGCTTGTTGAACCTCCAATTCCTTGTTTGCAGAAGAACTGACTACACAGCCAGCACCAGAAATCCACAAAGGACAGTCTTCTGCCGACAATTTGTTGTCAGTTCTATCTTCCTCATCATCCTTTCCACCGCCATCACAAACCTTTTTGCTGTGATCCTCTGCCACTGATTCGTCTACAGCATCATCAACTACAGCTCCATCTTCACAGTTACAAACCTGTCCTATGGAATCCTTTACTGAGGATACATTTTCAACATCACCATTTCATCGATGAGTCTCATCACTACAAACCTATCCATTGAAGTCTTTCACAAAGGATTTGCTCCAGGTGACATCTATCCCTCAAACTCATTCAGTAGAATCTTACATCGGAAGTATACCACAACCTTATTTATCACCAGTTTGTAACAGTTCCATGCAAACTGTATCCATAGGCCATTATTTTGAGCCAGCATCGCTGCATCAGCATTCTGTCTCTTTTTGTGCTGCTGCCTCAGCCTTCCCATATCCCATTCCGGTGACATCCTTGCCCGTTAATTCGCCTATGCTCAGTTCCTGTGCTGTAAATCCAGTGTCATCTAGTCATTCCTATACAGCCCATATACCCCCCCAGTGTCTGATAACTACAGGTGCAAATTCAGTTGACACATCTTTGTTGCCTTATACTATAACCATTCCTCGAGCTAGATACCATATAATGGATTCTTCATCTCCTACGTTGAAAAAACATTTATTCAAAGAAATAGGCACCTCTCCTATCAAAGAAGTCTGGAGAAGTTATCTAGTTTCCAACTGGTGATTGATCCTTCCAAATGATTAAAATTCGTGATAGAGCAAAAGCATCTAGCACAGTTTCGAAGAGAATTCTGCGCAGAAGAAGTAAAGTGGTTAAATCTTGTCGCTATTTACTCTCTGAACGATCAGAAGAAGATAGTTGTGCACAGGTCTCACATGAAATACGCGGATGAAACATGAAATCAGAGAGAAGAGATTGAAAAGTGCAGGAACTGATAGGTGCATCAAGACAGGAGCAAAATGTGCAGCCGTTATGCAAAATAGATTGTTATCAACAAATGCATGAACAAAAGCGATTTCTGCCACTGCTTGGGGTACAATTCGAGTGCGAAGCACAACAGAGATGAAAATTGGTTAAATTACTTCTGCTTCAACATCGCGATCACAAACAGTTTCATTTCTTAGACGAGCCCAAGAATATTCACAGTCAGAGCCCATGCTACATCTTAAGCAGCTCCCACAATTCACAAGCACATTATAGGACGGATTCCAGAAACAGGGAATCCTGACCTGGCCTGATGGTATACTTCTGGAGAATGAAATCTGGATAAAAATAGGAGGAGATCATGGGAAGGGTTTTTTCAAACTTAGCATGCAGATTTTGAATATCGAGAATCCAAACTCCAGATTCAGTACCTTCTTGATAGGAATGGCATATGTAGAAGACACTTCAGTAAATGTCTCTGCATTTCTTACTGATTTTCAGCAAGAAATCGAAACTCTAGGCAAACGTTCATGGAATGGTAAAGAGTTCAAGATATTTCTTTGTGGGGATTTTAGCTTTTTGGCTAGTATTTACGGAATTTCCAGGGCAGCTGGGTCATTGTCCTGTATCTGATGTCATAAGTCCAGAGAACATATGCAAAACAAGGACACATTACAATTCATAATCTCTCGGAATCAAGAAACATTGAACATTGACAATGAAAACTACAAGAATCACGGACAAAATAACAAAACCTTGCTGCTCAGGCCAGCCATGTTAGACATAGAACTAGAGAAGATGCTCTTCAAGCATATCATGGTAGGGCATTTGTGGGTAATCATTGCAAGAAGTACTTAAAACAGCAGGTTTTTCAAAGTTTAACTTCCGAGCTGGCTGCAGAAACCAGGAAGTAGACAAATAAAACATCACTGATTTCAAAAGACCTAGGCTGCAAAAAAAACAACCTTTGATGAAATTAACAGTCTTTATTCAAAGGTTGATTCATTGATTTCTTATGAGTGTCCATTGTCTGACGTTGAAGAGATTCGCTCCAGTATAGAGAATTATTGTAGTTTTGTCTTGAACTGTATTAATTGTCATATTTTGCCTCAGTTTTATATATGCTTTTTTGCAACCGGGTTAAAATTTATGCTGGTGGAAAAGAGTTGTCATGTCTTAAACATTTAAATAGGGCTCTTCTTGACCTTTCTAAGCATACCTTATGCTGATGTGCTTAATCAAATCCCTTCATAACGTCATATTTGTACATCGAAGTAGGCAAAAAAGTTGAAAAGTTGCTGACCAGATCATGATAGGAGACAAATATTTTACCTCTGGACTCTCAGGTACAATGGGCTGGTCATATCTGAGTGCATTTGACACTTCTCGGCAACCACTCTGAAACCTAACACCAAATTTTATTACCCTCAGTTGGAAACTTCGTGTCCGCTTAGAAACAACCGTGGACAATATGTTATTTTTAACAATTTTGCACGAATTAGCGTATATGGAAACTAACTGGACATTCATATAAGAGTAATATGGGTTAAAAAGTGCAACCTTTGGCCATTATATCAATTGCCAAATATTTTGAAGAAAATGTGAGATTAGGAGAGGAGTCAAACATGTTTAATATATAGTGAGTGACACTAGCTGAGCCTGTAAACCTCAAAGACATTGAAAGTGTACACTAGCAAGTTCACGAAATGGTAAAACTTATTGATCCTCTTCTCGATCACATAAAATTTTGAGAATTTCACACAAAAATATATGCTACATAATGTGTCATGCGACCTGATGAAATGAAAGGGACATTGACTTTTTCACAAACAATGGAAAGGGAAATGAGTACATGTACTTGATTTAGCTACAACTCTCAGAGCTGAGAAATTCAGTTTCAAAATTAACTTCTCTAACCATATGATATGAAAAAAAAAAAAAAGATTTTTTTTGTGTAATCTCCATTGATATCCAACTTATTCTATCCAGTCATGTAATATACATATGATTCTTCACCCTCTTATAATATCAGCTTCCTAGTTCTTGATAGATGTTGAAAAAAAGTAGTTACTTTCAAGTACTTTGCCTTTGATTTTGAACATGATTATTTCAATATGTAATAACTGTTCTCTTGATAGCCATAGAAGTGTCAAAAGACTGATATGTTCAGACTCTCTCATCCGGCTTTTCATTGGAATTCCTATCCAAACAGTTGACAAAGCAAGATAGTATGAGAAATCACATTAGGTCACCTTGATGCTTTTAGTGTCATTTTTCAGACAGGAATACCTATGTTATATTATAATCCCTGACATTCCACCACTTTCAGATGACACTTTTAGGGTCAATGAAAGACTGCCCAGATGTGTGTGATTGTGAGATAGGCTAGCGAAGACAGCTACTGCACAATCTTATGTAAAATATGCTGATGACATAGGGATTAAAGGGTTTTTCATGTACACTTTTCACAGATTGGTGCCGCAAGGACCATAACTGCAGCAAATGAGCTAAACCCTGTGGGAGTTATCCTTGTGACATCTGGGACTCGTGGAAACCGACTCTTATTTCGCTACCCCTATTCTCAAGAGCCCAAAGTAAAGCAGAAAACACAGACAGTTGTGGGTAAAAATCCATATGCCACTAAAATTACTGAAAACCTAAAATACATGAAAAAAGGCATCTCATCACACACCACTTTCATAAAGGCTGGCGTCTTCTGTGGTTTCTCAAATCAGACTTTAGCAAATCTCCTAATTGTGAAGCCTGGGCTTTGTGAAAAGAAATTCAGTGTTGAAATCGATGATGTTAGATTCGTCGGCTATCCCAAAACCTTGCACCACTTGACAAGAGATACAAACTTACAGAGTTCCCAGAGTTCCACATCCAGACAACATAACATCCTGTCTGTGAACGTTGTGTTTGTTTTGAGAGCCCACGTTCCAGAGTCAGTCATCAGCTGTTACCAGGAGCTGGCACAACAACTGGCAGTGGCCATAGCCCATGAAGAGCAGAGATGTCAGTACTTGACGAAAGAAGCAAAGGTACGATCTTAAAGTGTGACAGTTTTATTTCACTAGTGTCATTACTACTGCTAGGGCTGTCATCATTTATGCACACAGCTGAAACAGCTTATACCCTGCATTGGTGACATGGTCATAAGTACAGGGCCTGATTGTCCTCTTTTGTTCCTATAATATCTTTTATGACTGAACCTACCAATGTGAATTATGAATTTGTAGATGAATGACAAAAAAAACAAAACAAAAAAAAAGCAAGAGAGTTGTTGTGCGATTTTTCTTGCTTTGTTTTTGGCACTGTCTCTTTTGGTCATCTGTGGCCATCATCTATTTATTTAAAAAAAAAAAAAAAATTCCATGGAAAAGATCAACCATTGATAACATTTTGTGATGTATACGTTTGTAGAAGATCTGCATTATTCCACTGCAGTTTATGAAGGAGATAAAGCTTTGTCATTCCTTGGTCTTAGATAAATGAAATTAGATTGATAATAATTGATAAACCATAGTACAAAAAAGATAATCTCAGAAAATTTTTGAACAGATCGATGTCACTTTTCATTATTAGATAATTTATATGTAGGCCTGTTTTTCACAAATTTGTTTATAGATCATGATGTCAGCATTTGATGAGGCTTCGGTTACAGGGGATGATGACTTTGTTTCACCCTTGAGACATATCATTCACCATAGTGGCTTGGCCAAGGAGCTGAAGTCCGTCTTTGATAGTCTGGAAAGCACAGGACAGGTGCTATTCTATATGAATCAGTGGGTGGAAATCAATTTCTGTCTGCCCCATAAAATTCATGCCATGCATATGCCAGGCAGCACCATTCAGTTGGAGTCAATTTACAGGTGAATAAGCGTTTTCATTCATGCGGTCATCTGTTTGCTCATTCATGCATTCATTTCATTTCATTCATTCATTTTTTAATTCTTTCATTCTCTTATTCATTCATTCACATATATTCATTCATTCACTTTTATCCAATCATTCTTTTGCTATCTCATTGATTAACTGACTTACTTTTCTACTTAGTCACTCACTCGCTCATTCCTTCTCTCCTTTGCTCACTCATTCACTCACTCACTCACTCTCTCATTCACTCACTCACTCATTCACTCACTCACCTACTCACTCACTCACTCGCTTGCTTGCTACTCACTCACTCACTCACTTGCTCGCTGCTCACTCACTTGCTCACCCAGTCTTTCACCAGCTCACTATTTCCTAATCATAGCGTTTATGACGTGAGTTTTTGTTCATGAAATCTCCAGGTGTTTGTCCTATGTGCGGCCATACCATGGAATCTTGTTAACAAAGTCGGAGAAAGAACTTTTGAATTATTTGCCCCTAGACAGTTCTCCATCGCTGATTCGTCTGATCAAGTTGACGACACCCGTAAAAAATCTGAAAACATTAGCATTGGAAACAGATCTTAGCATAACACAGGTATTTATATAGATAACCATCCCATTTCAGACAAAATATTTAAGAAATGCTTATATGTTTTAACCTTCTCAGTGTTTAAAAATCCCATGACCTTTCAATCTATGAAAAGAGAGATTTTTGTTTGATTTTACAAATTCTTCATTTGAAACCATGAAGACACTTTTATTGTCATGACTGAGTATCTAATTCCATAAAATCCTATATCAAATGGAGCTATTATTAAAAATATTTCATATTTGATATTCAGTACTATATTATCATAATTTTCACACCAAGCATGGGGCTGATCTATTTGTACCCTGGTCTGTAATAATTGCTGTAGAGTATGTCCACTGAAATACTCGTTGATTTCAAGCAGATTTAATGTTAGCTTTATTGTAATATTATTTCACATTAAGTAGCCACATTTGCTTGATGTCATATAATTTCCTATAGTATAGACTGTAATTTTACATTTTTTTTGTAGTGCTGAGCACAATTACTAAAACTCATTCATTTTGCACCCCGCTATTAAAACTCGACAAACATCAAAGTGAAAGTCTAGTTCTCTCTAAATTCTCTGCTGCGTTTCTGGAATAGTCTTGCCTACTTCTTCAGTGAAATGATTTTTCAGCTTATCCAGGATTGCTAGAGATGAAATAAAATTTTGTAATTTTGTTGTTATGAATATTTATCAGTATATTTGACTTAGTTTAGCTTTGACAACCCTTGAAAGCAGGGAGTGCTTTTTTTGGACATCCTGTACATAGCAATAACTTCAATAAAAGTGTCTCATACCTTGTAATAAATAGATGATGCTTTTTTTTTTTTTTTGTAATGCGACTTTTTCAGTCAGCCAAATAAATATTTATATGATGACTCAATCATATATATGACAGTTGAAAGTTTGAGGTGTCAAC
>JBCEWB010084778.1:16188-28912 GCA_039654565.1 Peronia peronii
AATCACTTTGGCTAAATGAAGTTTAATAAATCTGAATAAAGAATTATTCTAATATTATGTTATAAAACTGTTTAATGAAAAAAAAAAAAAATGTCCCCGGCAGTATTGGATGGATCAAAAATTAATATCAACAAAACACTTACCAAACCTCAAAACACTGTATTTGACAATGGTGTTGAAAAAAACAGTTTTGCAGTGTCATCAGAACACTTAGGAAAAAGATGTTCAGAATTGATGATTGATCATTCTCTGGATAATATGGCAATGTTGGACGATGATATTGTTTTGTTGTTGTTTTGATTTGCTTTTGTTTTAAATAGATAGTTGTGTGGATGCTCCAGCACCGCTTGCTGAACCAGCTGCACACCTATGTCAACCTGGTGCCAGCCAAAAGGAAGGAGGTGGCCAGCAATACTAGTCATTCCACTATGTCATCCACTCACTCCTCCAATTCCAGCGTACAGGTAAAACCTTGGGTATCTTGTCACTTCTCTTCAACTAAGTGCATCACTTTCTAGGAACATAGTTTATACCGATGTGTCAAGATATTTGTTCATTCATCACGTGTCCAAGCAGTTATTAATATATACAGGAAATCAGTCTTACCCGGACCCACAAACATCATGTTGTTCATTTAATGTTTCTGATCTCTTTGTGGAATTTTTGTAAAGACACATTTGCTGTTATAGATGTGCACATAATTTGATTATCAGACTCATATCTCTGCTGCAGTCAGATGAATAGGAAGCTACTTACAGCCAGAGACATGGGCTTTGTACAAATATACCACTCAAATGTGATTGGCATAGGAGAAGGCTTCACTGAAGAAGCTGAAAGGCCATACTAAAAATAAGCTGCAGTTTGCATGGTGAGAGGAGACCATCATGGTTTAACTGACATGATATCTCCCTTTGACAACTTACTGTCAGATCAGACCTTATAACAAATGGAATGTTTATAAAGGTATACAGCCTCAAACTTCCCAGCTAATCCCTGGCGTTTTTGGGTAGAGAAATCTGACATCTAGCCATGTGGCTGAGAAAGAGGCGGGAAATCCTGTGTGTCTGTCACATATGTTATGTAGATATGATATATATGAATTTCATGATACAGGAATTAATGTCTTAAGTCTTTTTCTTAGCATTTGTCATTTTGCTATCGTGAACAGGTTAAGGAGGAATCATATTTGTCCGTGCTGCTAGAAGACCCATGTGTGTCCAATCTTGACCGCACTGCCAGCATGTCTGACATAGCCAGTGTCAACAGTGAGGAAAGTGGCGGTCAGTCGACCACTCAGTACATGAGCCAATTGTCCAAGTCCCCATCCCAGGAGGCCAACAGTGAAGGCTCCAACATGGCAGAGGACATCAAAACACAGTACAGAATGCAGGTAAGACCAAGAGCTGCCATAGATAAGGCATAAGGTATCATCTTCTAGATACAGGGGTAAGGGTTTGAGTCCCACAAATAATGGATTTTGTTTTTGACCAGCCATATTGTTTCCCTTTGCCAGACACAATGGATGTTGAACAAGCAACATGAAAAAGAAATAAAAATCACTTTCCGTCTTATCATTTGAAAAACTGATCACAAAATATTTTCATAAAACTATTATGATAAGAAGAACACATTTTCCTTACACCATGAAGTTTTCAGAATTTTTCATGATGTAAGTTACAGGCAAAGAGCACAGAAGTGATAACTTTCTCTCTTTACTGTATGTGTTTAACCTCTTCACATTGTGCCTTGCCTGAATTCTCTTCTGACATACTGATTTTGAATAGAAATTCCCTGTAAACACACCATTTTGAACAATTTTCAAAAAATCAATAAACAAAACGTTTTTTGTGCAGGATTTTTTGTGAATCATTTTATTTCATATTTGCCAGATGAAATGTGATGTTATAGTAATGTTACATTAAAAAAAATAATGCACATCAATATTACAATGTAAAACAAATACGAAACTCTGAAACTCAGTACTCATGCGGCGTGACATGAAGAGTTGCAGTGCAGTGCGCTCAAGACTTGCGCAACGCGACAGTGGAAGTTGCGATTGGTGCGGCTCAATACTAGGGCGGCGTGACATGAAAAGGTTAACATACTCCTTGAGTCTGGCAAAGGGAAGAAATTGAGCTAGTTAGAAACAGTTTTCATTGGGAAAAAAGTTGAACTTTTTCTCTGTATATGCACATCCCGGGATGAGAAAGTTTAATGGAGTTTTATTCGTACAGAGTATTATCTCCAAGCTAAAAGTAAAGTGAATAAGATTTGCCGTTATCCACATCACATGTGTTGAGAGAAGGCAAAGTATGGGGTCATTGCTTTTTTTTTCTTTTTGTGCAGATCAACATTTCCTGTATAGGAAAGTCCACTTTGTCTTTCTGTTTGTTGTCATTTTATTCTTAGATCAAAAAAAAAAAAAAAAAAGTAAGCAAGTGTTCATGTCATGTGTGTGGAATAAAGCTGGCTATATCAGAGACAGAGGGTAAAGATGGAGAAACAATTAGAGATGTGGCTGAAGTGATGATGGTCAGTCTTTATTTGTTTTTCATTATGAGTTGTTACATGATAGAGGCACTCACTTTCTTTGTTTATTTTGTGAATCAGACAGTGTTACAAACAATCCAGTAAAGAATAAGGTCATTATTCATTATTGTGCAGTTGAAGGATAGAAAACACCCTAAAAATAGGAGTCCAGGAATAGATAGCATTACAACCGAGGCCATCCAAGCAAGTGGAGAAATAGGTATTAACTGGCTAACATCTGTCTTCCAAAATGCATGGAGTGAAAGAAAAGTTCCAGACGACTGGCAGCGAGCAGTCGTTGTACCAATGTGGAAGAAAAAAGGCAGCACAAGAGACTGTGGGACATACATATCCCTACTAAGCCATGTGGGCAAAATGTATGCCCAAGTCCTGGAACAACAAACAAGGTACAAAGTAGAACCATTCTTAAGAGAGGCACAGATGGGTTTCAGGAAAGGAAGGGGCTGCACAGATGCAATTTTCGCCTTAAGACAACTGAGCGAAAAAGTGATTGAATATGATAAATAACTGAACATCGTATTTGTGGACCAGGAAAAGGCATTTGACAGAGTGAACAGAGTCAGACTATGGCAAATCCTAGAAATGTAAAATGTCCATGGCCAATTATTCTACAGCATTCAAGCGCTACATGCAAACAGCATGAACACGGTACAAACATCTGAAGGACTCGCAGACTGGTTTGATATCACATCAGGAGTAAGACAAGGCTGTGTATTGTCACCATTCTTGTTTATTGTATACATGGACAGAATTACAAAAGAAGCCAATTTAGAACCAGAAGCCCTTAATGAACTACTTTTTGCGGATGATCAGAACCTAGCATGCGAATCTGAAGAATACTTCCAGGACCACAACTCCAGCTTAAACTACACATGCGAAGAGTATGATATGAAGATCAGTATGAGCAAGACAGGGACAATGAAGATCAGCAGGACACCAGGCACCCTCAACCTAAACATCAATAACACAAATCTAAAACAGGTCAAAGAGTTCAAATAGAATATCTTGGTAGTATATTCACAGAAAATGGTCGAATAGACAGGGAAATTGAAAATAGGATACAGAAGGCCAACAATGTTAGCTACCAACTGGCTCCACTCCTAAAACATCCTGCTATCCCAATGGAAACAAAGAGCAAAATCGTAGGCTCCATATTTGTTCCAACACTCACCTATCAGTGTCAAACCTGGACCCTGACCAAAACCTGGAATGCAAAATCACAACCTGCAAAATGAGATGCTTAAGGAAAGCTGTCAACAAGACCAGAAGAGACAGGATTCACAACACCAAAATCAGAGAAATGGTAGGAACAATGACCATCCACCAAAATATTCAACATCCAAGGATCAGATCATTTGGGCACCTTAGTTTCTATAATACGTCTTTCAATCTCCTAGTGGAGGTTATCTTCTCACATCTCCCAGCACACCACCCAGCGCAACGTGCATATAACACAAAGTTCAGTGGCCACAAAGCCAGAGGACGCCCCCGGAAGACCTGGATTGACGGAGTCAAAGGGACTATCTTTTTACAACCTTCCCTAAGTCCAGGCATTCCGACGTGCAGCAGGCAGACATCTCATTCTTCCCGCAACGCCCTTAGTGGTATAAGTGGCAGAAAAGAAAAGAAAGAAGGATAGAACAACAGAGACAAACAGAGCAAGAATAAAGATGGAGCCACTTTCCATTCATTTTGATAGGAGTCAGTCATGTCCAAGTCTCATTATTTACAGTCTGATTTTGGCATCTGTGTGCCAAATCTCTCATTAATGGAAAACTCAGAATGAGTCTATTGCAACTTTAATAACAAAAGATTTGACAAAGAAAGTCATGCCCAGCACTGCTGTGTGGAATGGCACCCTATGTGAAAATGATCACCACTTGTGAAGTTCACCTTACCTTTTTTTTTTTGTCTTTATTTTGACCATGAAGTATGATTTTTTTTTTCATGTAATCCGTTCCCAGGACTCTCTGCTCAATGAGCTGCGGCCACAGGTGAAGGCAGCCATCTTGCGATGTCCAGCATCACGGAATCCAGAGGATCTCCACCAGTTTGCCAAACTCTGTCCATATTTCAATGGCAAACATCACCTGGAAGAGATCATGTTCTATGAAAATCTTCGCCGTTCACAATTAGAAACTATACTGGATAAGTACAAAGATGTATTGATCTGGTGCAAACATAATGACCCAGCCACCTCCCTTTTGTAGCCATTTCTGACATGGCTGAAGTATGTTTGGTTACTGAGGTAAGATTTGCCAAAGTTTCTAGGAGTATTTCTGGGTCAGACCACAACTGAGGCCCATAGGATTAATTGTTCGAGTTTTAAGTAAGAAAAAAAAAAGAGTTTCTGCATTGAATGATTTTTTAAATTTTTCGGTTAGCTCCTTTAGCAAAGTACTTTACTGAATTAGTCCATGTTACTTGCATTCTACTCCATTTCACCATATATTTACCCTCATGTCTTTCAAACTGGGCTGTTCTAGCTTTGATATAATTTCAATTTTCATGTTATGTTAAATAGGAGGCAAACATTCAGAAAATCATTGCCATGTCCATCGCAGCTGAAAAGATGAATTCATATTTCGGTGGTGCTTGGTTGCCACACATATTTCTCTCACGAAAATAGTCTTATTTCACTTTGTAAAACATGTAAAGTATTGAAATCACAGACCTTTTTAGTAACATAAAGATCTGAATTTTGTTTTGGGGAGTTATTTCCTCATTTATGATATAGTCTATGAAATTGCCAAGTAAGGCCTGTTTGAAGTCATCTGGACAATTTTAAACTAAAAAAAAAAAGAAAAGGAAAAAACGGGACAATTTAATGAATTTATTTAATGAAATGTGTCAAAATATACAATGGTCAAGAAGTGAACACGGCTCATTCATACTCTTTAGTCGTTGGTGCAAATTTCAGGAATTTCTCCCAGGGCAATCACTTTGATTGCCGTGCCTTGCTTTTCCAAGGAAGGCTATGGCATGATATGAAATAATTCAGTGCCTTGAAGGAGAATAATTGTTGCTACATGTGAAAGTCTGACTTAGCTGTGCATGGAGACCAAGAAAAAAGAATCACCTTTTAACACTTGGGAGAAAAGTGAAATTTTGGGTTTTGAAGACTTCTGTGCTTTTTGTTGGAGTTATTGATTCAAACCATTACTGTGGACAACAGTGGCTGTTCCTTCTGATCTTTTTAATAGGATAATTAAGGCTCAGGGGTAAATTCATGAATCGCAACCATGAAAATATTAAAAACTGGATATTTGTTGTTCTTTCCTCCTCAGTCATCGCATGTAAAGCAGGTCTGTAGCAATAGCATTAAAATAAAGGAAAATGTAGACAGTTCATGTGTTAAAGGGTTGGGAGAAATTGCTGCCAGTGCAAGGGGGAAAAACACATCTCAGGAAAATTGTCTCTAGTTGTGTTCTATTTATACTATTCCACAGTGTTGTACTGTTAAATATTTTAACAATAGCAGATTTTTTTCTCCAGCAAATTTGAAGGTTACACAGATGAAAAGTACAAACCAGTAAGATGTGAGCCTCTTGACCCTGTGGGTTGCGGCGCCTTACCTGACTATATACTGAGTGCACGCTCTACGTTGTTTTGGGTGTTGATGTCATAGCTTGTGGTGTAATTCTGTTTTTAATCCGTCAGTAAGATTAATACTTTGATATCCGGCACCTTAGACGTCATTCTAAAGATGGTAGCCCCTGCACGCAGTATGTGGATTATTTGAGTTGGAATTTTCATCATGAAACGGAGTGTACCTCAACCATCAATCTCTTGTGATTCTGACAAACACCAGCATTTGTTTACTGCTAATGAGGTGATTAGTCATCTAGGTGATTCCGACGACAATGACACTGATCTCCCCATAAATTATCCAGACAGTGACTTAAAATCAGTGAATGATAGTGAAAGTGATAGCTCTAGATCTAATTCGAGTACTGAAGACAGCAGAGGTGTCCAAAATCGTAAATCTAAGCTCAGGAGCCCAGGAGCAGGGACATATTAGGCTCATGGGATCAGGGTTCATAGGGTAATCAAACACAGATGGATTTATATCAGCACTTACATTGTCAATGGTTCAACATTACCCAGCTTGAAAAGTCCAGGTACTTGTTATTTTTGTCATTGTCTTATTTAAAGACGAAAAGGAAGAAAAAGAAAACCCTAGAAAGTTCTCAGCCATCTGTGTTACTGTTACATCTATGCAGAGATACTGGAGTTTGAGGGAGACAAAGAAAGATGAAAAAAATAGTTGAGATAAGACAAATGAGACAGATAAGATGAACTTTATTTGCCATCAAGGAAATTTTATTCACAATTGATGGGATGCAGTGGATATACAAGATATATTCACATTTACATGGATAAAAATATCATGAATAGCATCAGAATAAAGCAGACCCAAAAAGCTGCTTCAGCTTGATAATTGCATTGCTGATGGCAGGAATGAATTTTATCGTTTATTTCAAGACAGACAGGATGGGCAGACTTTCTGAATGTTCAAAGACAAACATGATTTAACATCTGTCCTGCCAGTGAGGTTCTGTTCAGAATCCAAATAGATCTCTCAGATTGCATTATTGTCAAAGGATAGATCTTTTTTTTTTTGTCAGAAAAAAGTTTCTGTTATGGATGATGGAAATGCTGTCCTTTGTAAGATTGCTGATGTCAAGCAAAACAGATCATGATGATCCTTTGTATCCAGTATTGTTCCTCATGCCTTATATACATGTATGTGCTGTATCTTTAAACTTTAACTTTATTATTATAATTCCTTTCCTGTGATTTAAACACGAAGTGGCAGACAGTGTTGTGATTAATGATACAGCTGTATACTGAATTTGCAGATTAGAGATGTACATATTTATGTACATAGGCTGACATAAAGAAAGATTTTGAAATTTATGGTGCTGTTTTTGCTGTTCTTATCATCATGAAAACCAGTCTTTTCATTCCATTGGATTTTGAAACCACCTGAAGTTAAATGTGAATATGTATATTTTGTTATATTTTTTATTTTTTATTATTATTATTTTTTTTTGTGTGTGTGCGTGTGACAAAGAGTAAGAGAGAAGTATTCAACATTTGTGCCACATGACTTTATGCCCTAATTACTGCTGGTTTGTGTAACTAATATACACTCTAAAACGGTTATTAAGAAAATACTGAAAACAAAACTTGCGTTCTTACAAAAGATTGTTTTGGAATGGTCATTTTGCTATGTAATTTGTTATGGTAAATATGAAATAAAACTATATTATAATGAAAGGTTTTCACTTCCCTTATCAAACTTTTCTTTCATATTAAGGCACAGCCAAGACTAGGCTCAGGTACTGGATCAGTTTCTTGAGACAAAGAAATCGTCCGTGAGTGTGTCAAGTACCCATAATGTGTTCTACTGCCCAGTACTGTGACATAATAAGACGGGTAATGCCTGCGGCGCAAGCGTGTCATGCACCTACCCTCCCCCATTTCACATCTCACCCATCACTCATGGCCCCAGTCGTGGATGATGTGTCGCATGAGGGTGTGACGTGTTACGTGCAAAGCTATAACACTTTTGTCACTATTTATAGCAACATGACCATGGTATCAGAGGATGGACTGATCTTTGTCCTATCAATCATATACACTTGCGGGCATTCAGTGAGTCAAATCAGTTGTGTTTGTCAGTGTTTTTTGAGAGGTCGTATTGAGGAGTCGATGTGCTTCTTCAGTTTCATACTGAAAATCATGAAGATCTATAAATGTGGCGCTTGAAATTGACTACCGATATAAATCCAGTTTAGATCTAGGCCTAGTAACGAATTCATTGAGACTCAAACATGTCACAGCATATGAGAATAGATTTGTTGCTGGAGTTCAAAAGGACACTAATTCATGAAATTGATGAAGGTTTGATGAAAAAGTCAGACATCTGCAGAAAGTACCTGTACATTAGTAGTTCTGAACTCAATTTTGACTAATGGTGAACTTTCTTTCAGAGAAGATAACACTGTAATTAAATCATAGACATACTATGATATGTGTTATTGTATATCTATGAATGAAACTGCATCCAGGGTTGTGTTCCCTCTGTTAGAATGGTCTTTTCAGTTATTGCAAAATAGGAATGACATGAAAACATACCTGCCAACATTGCCAAAATCAAATTCTGTAGTTTGGGCCAAAATATTGCCAAAAAATCTGTAGGTGAGGTAAAAAATCTGTAGGTGACATATTCCAACATCATCCCTCAATTGAAGCCCCAAAACGCAAAAGGACATGCATCTTTATAAACATACAGGATCTAAAATATCTTAAAACACTACAATACTTACAAAAACAACTTGTTTCCACTTGAAATAGTCAACTCCATGATAGCAATTGAATGTTCACATTATAATTATATACACTATAAACATGATGGATGAACTTTCACATTATAAACAGTATACACTTCAGTCTTATTTACAGTATGTACAAGACACAAGGTGTGCCATCCTTGTTGGCATTGTATGTGGCACTCCTGCATTTCCTCAAGAGCTCGTCTGACATGTGGCCCATTGGAGCAAATTTGGTGATCAGCAGAGACTCAAGTTGTTTCGTGGATAGTGTTGATCTGGAGGAACTCCTGTTCTTCCTGACCATTGAAAACACTCTCTCAGCTGAGATGTTGCTGTATGGGATGGTCAGCACAGCCAGCATGACCAGTCTTGTGCTTGTTGCTCTCACTGTGCTTCCTAATGTTGTCTATTCCTCCACCCTTGACTGACAGATGCTGTGAACACGTATGGCAGAAGGCATATGCTGGTCCACGACTTGACTGGCTTACAAAACCGTAAGTCTGGGTCCACTCCGCTTAAACTTATTGGCCTATCGTTGGGGGCCCACATTTATCTGGCTCTGGAACGGTCACTTTGTAGAGTTTGACACAAACTTATCTATCCTGAATTAATCCTCGATAAATAGGTGTAATGAAGAACAGTTTTTCAAGTGAGCTAAGACTCCCACATCCTCTCCGAACTAAAGCTCGTACTGAAATGAAAGAAACAATGCAAAGAGTGCGCCAAATAGCCTAGCCAACAATAGAAAGGAAATGACCATAGGCTTTGTGAGTGCGCACGTACAAACATCACCTAGAGCACTCTCTACGGGACCGGACACTTGCTTTGAGCGTTATCTCCCTTTATGCTAACTGCGGTAACAGCGAAGGCTTAGGCCTAGCAGACCGTGGGTTACAGATTTCACTTTTTTTTTTTTTTAAAATTATTTTATTTTTTTTGGTTAAAATCGGGAGGAAGGGAAAGTCAGTAGTTCGCGATGCAAATTCTGTAGGTCGGTAGTTCAAGCAAAAAGTCTGTAGACTACCGACTTTTTGTGTAGGGTTGGCAGGTATGTGAAAGGTTTTCTATTCCCAGCAAATTTTGTATTAACCGTTTTAGAATGTAACTGATTGATAAAATGGTCAAAGTTAGCATGAAGTAAGTTAATGATTAAGAAGTGAATGTCCATAATGTAGTAAAAAAAAAAAGATGTTCCTGTTACTTCAGTGCTCCCTTTTCATTTAGAAGTTTGTTCTTGGAAAGGATTAATTCTACTTAAGCTTGAGCGAGAACTTGTGATGTATAGTAGATAGTGTGTATTGTAATGGATGGACAAGATAAGTACAATATATGTTTAGATAGTATTGTTATTTCCTTGAATGGCCTGATACAGAATTCCATGTATAGCTTATCAGAATGTTTGTCTTTGATCCTATTTGTATGATGCAAAACCAGACATTATCCATTATGGAACTAATGAGGTATTTCAAGATCAGTCACATGATCGAGACTTTTTGTTCACACTGGCTTATGTACATGCTCTGCACATGACAGGCAAGTCTCGACAAATGATGAGCATCCAGACATGTCACACCACGAAACAAAAGTCACATGTGAGCATGTTTCTTCGGTCATGTGACTGATCTTGAAATACCTCATTCATGCCTTTTTGTAAATAATGTATGAGCAGATGAACGATTGTGCTGTGAATGTGTTATCATTTTTTGTTCGTTGATTGCTAATTAAGCACAATTCATATAGATGTGATATACATCAATTTATCATCTAAAATCTTGTCTAATGTGAACACAGTATTATTAAAATTGTCAGAAACTGATGTTGATTTCCTTAGCCAGAATGTGAGAAGAAGGAAGACTTTCATTACTAGTCAGTATGCTTTGTCAAATGGTACAGGAAAAGTACTTTAAACGTAACATAAGTGTATGTTGATTTAAAAATAGCAGATCTGGATATACATTCAACTCACTGACGAGTTTCCCGCAACATATGCAGGGCAGTCTGGTGGTCAATTGAGATGTTTCCAGCACCCTATGCGGAATGGACTTTATTTCCCGCAAATGCCCCAGTAACCGTCTCTTACCATACAGTCACCATTTGTTTCGTTTCATACCAAGTTTTTGAGTTTTTGAAGAACAAAGAAAGCCACTTCAAAGTGAAAGTAGGGAAGGAATACAATAGTCGAATTGATCTAATTAACTAGGCAAAGGCAAGGAAAGTGGAAAGTTTACAAACTATTCAATGACTGTTAGTTCTGACACTGACCTATCAGACGCAGGAGACTGAAATTATGAACCTGCAGATCTAGCAAGCGAGAGTTCTATGATATATACACTGTAGATGGTCTAACAATTCCTAAGTCTAGATCTAGATCTAGATCTTGTAATCCTGGATGTAGTACTAAGAAGGGCAAAGGCAAAGCACCAGCATCTTCCTTGTCTTTACTTCTACATCTAGAGAAACTTTTTTTTCTGCACAGCAGGCAGAAATGTAGAAACCATCACTGTCTGACTATTTGGACAACTCAGCTAGATCTACACTTCCCAATATTTTCCCCAAATTCTTGGGAAACCCGAAATCTAACTCATTTATTTAAAATCAGTAGAAAATAACTATGTGACACAATCCAGTTCTGTTTTCTGTATCAGAAAGTGTTGGTTTAGTACTGTCATATGTGTTAAATAGTTGATGTGGGACTATGAAAAGTGTGTTTATTAACTTTTGAAATTCCTCCGAAAATGCCAGTCTTCAGCGTATCCAAACTGAAAACAAGCTCAGTCTTCAGTGAATTAATTTTATAAATATTTAGGCTAACAAACAATCAGGTTCATATGGTCAGTGAGGATATGAAATGTGAGGCATAGCCAGTAACTTAAATTATGGTTAATCAGTAAACTTAGCCCTTTGGATGCCAGCCACATATCTAATAGAAGATAAAGATGTCCCTTCAAAATCTCAGACTCAGTGTCCCTATCTTGGCACAGTGAAAAGCAAAAAATCTGAAAATTCTAAGGATATAGGATTTTGAAATCTTCTAAAGGTCATCAATTTACAGTGGAACCCCGATAACACGCTCAGCCTTGGGACCAAACTCGAAGGATCGTGTTATCAGGGTGAGCGTGTTATCAGGATCAGTCATTTTACTTGTCCAAACCGGTGCTGATTTTTGGAAACATGAAAAAAAAGGCTAAAAATACATTTGAAATATAACAGAAGATAGATTTATTAATATTATACATGTACTCATTACGTTCAAACCGTTTTCACAAAAAAAGTTGGATGAGACCTTATAATTATACAGTGAGTGGAAATTCAAAGAACTGTATGATCCTGCAGGCAGTGTCGTCGTCATAATCATCAAGCGTGGACTATTTAACTAGATCTATTTTCTAGATCTAGACCGCGAATTGCAGTCCTCTTACATAAGTCTCTCTAAGTCTAAGACCATGAGCACATTATTTGTTGGTATCGGTACTCTGATTTACTGATTTTCCATCAACTCTCACACGATCACTTGATGCATGTTGTCGGGTGTGGGGAATTAAGTGCTACGAACTTTGATCTTGGTCTTTAAACAGCTACCAAACAGCAGTTAGACTCTTGTTTGAAGCATGCGCAAAACTCTTCGTCCGGTTCTACTGTCAGGCCCCTCCGGGACACGCCGAAAGGGACCAAACCAAAAACTGGAACTGGAAACTGGTTGGCAGTTGAGCGGCCAAAAGTAGGAAAGTCGGCAACGACCAAAAAAGTCAGAATTCTGACTGAAGTTAGAAGTTTGACATCCCTGTTATTAAAAAGGGTCGGCGAGATAGGCTAGGTGACAGTGCACGATGCAC
>JBCEWB010084779.1:0-12696 GCA_039654565.1 Peronia peronii
ATCTTTGGGCATGGAATTTCTCACTGTTCTATTAGGTAAAGTTTCCTTTACCTTTTGAAGGAGTGTCTATTGAGCTGGGCATACTTATAATGGCGATAATTTCAGACTGGGGCAATAAACCTCAAGTTCAAGTGACATAGTGAGAAATATCACAGAGCAATGAAGAGCCCCTAAAAACGCCTGACTATCCTGCGATCGACAGTTAGTTCTCAGCCACACAATACACCATTGTTTACATACTGAATAGGCCCACTCAAGCACCCAGTTAGTGTGCCTTTCGGAAACAGCTGACATCATGCCCAGTTTACGGTCAGTTATAGAAAACTGAGCAGTCCAAACGATCCCATCTCTTTAATTGTTAAAATCTCAAATTTCAGAAGCCATCGGCTTCTAATTTGTATGTCAGTGGGTTTACAATAACCGTAACATTTCATCTGAGGCAAAAACAAAAAAAAACTTGACACAACAAAATGATGTTGCACCACCCCTTTAAGACTGAGCCGTTCTCAGAGATAGGAAGTAAAGTTTGGTGTAGTAACTTAAACAATCTTTTGGCACAAAGGAGGCATCCAGCCAATTCAAGAAATGAATGTCACACATTCATTTTGCAAGAGGGTCATTCTTCGGCAAAGTGAGTGAGTTTGTCAGTGTTGCGAGGTATTGGTATGTTTTGTGGTGTTTTCTTTTTTTTTTTTTTTTTTTCTAATCAAATAACTCTTTGTTAGTTTATGGATAATATTCTTTACCAGCGTCTGTTTATGCCATCCACAGGTATCCTGGATCAATAATAGAGGTTGGTTCCGAAGGCAGGTGGAAAGTCAAATTTGATCACCATCCTAAGGACAAGTACGACAAATGGTAAGTGCCATTGTACATGTTCACTAGATTTCTTCTTTTTTCTTCTCTTCAGATGAGGGACACAGTGATTGTCAGACAATGATCATAGAAGCCCTCCTTAAGTCTTGGACAGGTCATTATGTGGCCCAAACTCTATGTGTTTTTATTTGTTGTTGTTGTTGTTTTGCACACATAGCATTAGTGGGACTGCCAACTTTCACAAACTTATAATAATTATTATGATTTATGGGATTAATTACAGCATTGTGGTTGTAAATGCAAATATTAAGATTGCCGTTTTTATGATGTGACCAAATGTAGACAGTTCAAAGGCCATGGTCTTGAGGCTCGCATTGGTGTAACAGATGCTCTTTACCCTTGGTCATAGACCTAGGGTATTATGCTAAAGGCTGTGCTACTACTTTTATGTATAAATATTCATTTTTATGTATGTGTGCACCCACAGGAAATCTCAAATTATTAATTTCTCACTTAGTTATTGCTAAATGTTTTGGGAAGGGTTAGCATAAAGTGTGTATGGTTCTGACAACAGGTTCAAGTCATTAAACCTTCCATGAAGATCTTTCTCAACATGTTTGTCAAGGTAAGAAGATAAATCAGTTGAAGAGAACCAGGGATGGGAGAAGGTGTTACAGGTTGAAATTCTATTTTGTGCGTTTTGGCATAGAATGTGCCACATTCCATAAAAGGTCACTCACCCTTGTGATTTATATTTCCTGGGGGACACAGTGGCTCTGTGGTTTGGAGTCTGCTCACGGAGAAAACAGGCCCGGGATCGACTCGCCGGTCCTGCATCGGGGAATGGAAGGACACGAAGATCGAAAACCCACATTTTTTCAGTGACTCGACGGTCCCCTGGCTTCCAGTGGGTAGGGAAGCCTGACATCTAGCCTTCTCAGTTAAGGGCGAATATATTCCGGAGGTCCCGTGTGTATGTTACACACGTTAAAGAACCCTTGGCAGTTCAAAATCGATGAAAGAGTAGACTGCGTGCTGCTGTACGGGCAAAATTTCCAAATTCCAAATTTCTACCCACAAAAATTCTCAGCAAAAATTAGTAACTTCTGAAAGCCGAGATAATCCTACTTTCTTTGGATTGAAAGGTTTAAGAAAAACAAACCAACCTTTGTGATTTAAAAAAAAAAGATAGTTTAATTATAAATAACCAAAAAATTTGCAAAGCAAAATTATTTAAAGAAAACAAAGAAGAGTAAACAACAGAAGAACGGATATCTAAAAAGTTGGTGAAAAATGTATAAGATTGGTAAGAGAGAACAGGGTACATTGTTGGTCAGTCTTAATTCTAGACCTGCAAACCAGCTACGGAGCGAGCAGAATTCTCCATGGTAAGCTCCCAGTCTACCCGTCTCATTTATGACCATTGACTCCACCTAACCGTCTAAATGACACAATGTAGGCCAACATTGGACCTCTGGCTGACCATGTTAAATCCCTCCCCTGACTTCACCTTGTTTTTGACACATAATATTTGAAACTAGTCATTGGAGAGGGACTGTACGTGAATACAGCGCAATTACATAGGTGTGTCAAGTTTGTCACCCTCTACACACAGACCATTCTGCTACACATTCATCAATAGTCCTTGGGTAACTCCATGGACTAAGCTGCAAGCCATTTAATAAAGGGGTGTACTGATGTTCATGTTGTAGTATCTCATTGTACCCGGTAAGCTATCATCCCTCTGGCCTCTTGGATTTTGATCATTCTTCTTAGATCAGAAGGGCCAGCATGTGACTTCGCATAGCTACAAAGAGGCATGTACAACTGGTCTAATAGTGGCATAGAATGAAAGCACAAATGAGCTATCTGATATGAAAATGAATAGATAAATAGACTGCTTTAGCTTTCGTCCATACATAATGATAGCTCATTTTTACGCACGACAGCTTAATTGCTGGTCAGTGCGAAACTGTTGAATGGGCCATGTAGTGGGGGTGTCTTGTTCATTTAGGAATAATAAAGATTGTTTTATTTGACAGTCCGTTTGATTATTTATGTTGGATTAGTGATTACAGGCTTACAAGGTACTTGAGAGGACTTGAGTAGACAATGTGTCCTTTGATTTCTGTTCTTGCGCTGTGTCTAGCAAGAGTTCATCATTGAGCAGTACAGGCTGTCTCATACTCTTATCAACCAGTATTTCCAGTGAATGTTGAAAGATCGTCTTATGAGCTGCGGCTATGCCTATCATGACGACAGTTTGACCAAATTGTGGTAAATAAACCATTTTAAGTTTCGGCAACATGGGAAAGCGAGATAACCTCCACTAGGAGGTTGAAAAACGTATTATAGAACGTAACATGGGAAGAAACATCACAGAGGAGCCATCGGTGTATACACACCGTCGGAGGATTAAGTGGGGAGTCATCTGTTGTATGTCTACGGGGTGCACCCTTTACAAGCCTGTTTGCAAAGATGGTCTATGTTGCCTGAACAGCCACTATTACGCTCAGTAGGAAAGTCATGCTTTTGTATTTAATGGTAAATGGACACGTTGTATATGTATTTATAAGTTAATACATTGCTATGGAGGCATGTTAACCCAAATGTTGCTATAATTTTTATACCAAAATATGACTGGAAAAAAAAGCGTGGGGAGACAATGGCAAAAAGAATTTTTAGCTTATATGTAAGAGAAAAGAAAGAGAACTGCTGGCACGTGTATGTTACGAAATTTAGGAGAGGAATGAAATTTTGGACTTCAGCATGAATAGTTTTTAAAGAAAGTAATTTAAATTATCTGCTGTTGATACAAAGTGCAAAGGGGAAAGTGGAGAACAGAGATGACATGTTTATATTTTTAATGTATTTTTAATAGGTTGTCTTTTACCTTATTGGGAATCTGTCACACCTTCCTCATCCCAAACATAAGCATTGAAATCAGTTCAGAAATTCATGGATTTTTTGTTTTTTCTTGTTTTATCTCATGATTGACATATTGTGCAGTAGAGCAATTTGTTCAGGGGGGCCGAAATGTTATAGTTGCATTTGTGTGTTTTTTTTTTTTTACATTGGACAAGGTTTTTTTTGGGGGGGGGG
Organism: Peronia peronii; assembly: GCA_039654565.1. Taxonomy (NCBI): domain Eukaryota; kingdom Metazoa; phylum Mollusca; class Gastropoda; order Systellommatophora; family Onchidiidae; genus Peronia; species Peronia peronii. The sequence goes on from JBCEWB010084779.1 coordinate 3,919, forward strand.
GCAAACAACAAAAGACTAACCTGGTAATAATGTGTTTAACACCTGTGCTGGCTTCCTTAACTCTGATCCCAGAGTGGAGAGAATTAGCATTTGCAAAGGGTTTGACACTTCATGCTTTTCTGACAAGGCAAGAAAATCCACACCTGTGCAGAGTTATACAGTGCAGGCTGCCGCTTGAACTGGGCATGTACAAATTGTCAGCTAAATTTTGCAGGGAAGGGGGACCTCTTCTATTTTGATGAAATTAAAATTGCCTGCAATTCCTGTTTGTTTTTTTTTTGGTGTTTTTTTTTTTTTTTGCTTTGCTTATCTCCTGATCTCTCTCTCTCTTTCTTTCTGTGCATATGTGTATGTGTTTTGTGGTTTTCTTTTGTTTGTTAGTTGTTTCTCTCTCTCTCACTCCCTCTCTCTCTCTCTCTCTCTCTCTCTCTCTCTCTCTCTCTCTCCCTCTTCAAGGAAGCTTGATGCTATATCCTTATATTCTTTACATTATTTTCTCAAGACAAGTTTTTTTGCACTTTTCTAATGCACTAGTATATTTAGGCTTGCAGTTTAACTTTATCATTTCTTTGTAACTTTTATGGTGCTCTGTGACAACTGACTGATCTTTCAACGCTTTCTTTTTTTTTTTCCTGATGGCCTCACGTTGGTTCATTGTTATTTCCCTTATATTAAAAATTGGTGATGCTGTTCAGATTCATAAGCACCCACATAATTATATCTGTACCACCTCCCTGATTTCAAAGTCTCATTGAACAAGACTTACAGGGACTCCAAAATGCTAGAAATGGTCGTCATGACTAATAGAGCCGTTGTTTTTTGTGTTCTTTTTTTCTATAATTCAGATAAGGTTCAAATGATTAAAAGTGGAATCACCTGCAGAACATTTCAGTGACAATATTGTTAAGAATGAGGAAAAAATAAGGTGGGAGAGGAAGTTCAGGTTTGTTTGTCATTGAAACTTTGCAAAAGAAGAATTCTCTTGAGTGCTGACTACATACAGTTCCCACAACCCAAATATGAATGTGGCTACTTTCTTAGTCTATTAGAAAACATACTGTTTTATGATTGTGAATCTCTATACACCTTTAGTTTAAAATAGTTAAGAGTGTTCATTTGTCATACTATTGATTCTTTGTTGAACATCTAGAAAAAATTTTTTTTCTTTTTTTTTAAAAGGCCAGAATCTTTTATATGTATGGTAGTTGGCAGGCCAGCCCTAAATGAAACTGCTACAAAACGTGGAGACAGTTATAATGTTTCTAGGGCGTCATTATTGTCAGCATGTGTGAGATAAACTGTATTACGTGCATGCCAGTAGGTGCAGGCCCTTTTTATGGCTTGCCCTGCATGGAAAGAAATGCTTTAAAACCTGTTAAAGGCCCATAACTCACAAGGCCATTGTATCGGTGAAAAAAGTGGGGAATGTTTGACTCGGTAGGGATAAAAGTATCAAAAAGATGATGTGAACTGTTTCGCTGTCTGCTTGTGAGCTGAGCTTGTCTTATGAAATATCTGACCACTGAATGTGCAAGCAAGTATATATATGGCATTCGTTTGCTTGAGTGTTTTAATCTGTTTCTCATGTTCATGTATGAGGGGAGATGACACAGTACAGTTGTAGATGACACAAAGACCAGCTGAATCTTACACCCAGTAATGCTTCTCGTGAGCAAGGAAAACATCCATACAACATTATTGATGAATGTTTGTAGTACAGATTTTTTAGATTTCATAAAGAACTAGAGAGCACTTTCCAGTTCTCACTTTTTTTTTTTTTTGTTTTCGACCCGGCTGAATATGAACTTAATTTAATCGAGCACTATTGCGGTTACAGTTGTCCGGTTAAAATGTTATTTATATGAATGCCCAGTGAGTCCAACCAAATGTAAGAACTATTGATTGCCTACAGAAACTTTTTGCTGTCATGAGGTGTGGCATTTGAATATCAGGTTTGATATCAGATATGATTTGCATCCATGAAAGGACCTGCTCTATATGTGAATAATGCTTTAATAGATTCTATGTATGTTTGGCTCTTGATAGTCCCACAAATTTGTTTTTGTTTGGGTGTGTATTTATGAAAAGAGATTTTCTTTTTTTTCATTTTAAATGACAGCGAACTGCAAAAGATTTATTCTACTTGCTAATTTTCCAGACGTGTTTTTGTTTGTTTTTCATATTATTTGGACAGGTTAATGCATCACTTGAATGAACAATCTTGCAGCAAGGTGTGTTGACAAGGTTGTCATCATGCAGAAGACAGCAAGTTTATGGCTTCATTTTGGTAGAAGGGGATTCTTTTTTCCATTCTCTTTTTATCCGTTGAAACGTAAATTTGTTACTACAACGACAAATATATATATATATATACTCACTCACTGTACCATAAACAAAGACATCTTTTTAACCTGGTTTTGAGGCATTTCACCATATCATTCCATGAGTAACGATTCCCTGATATTAAATTTTCCTTGATTGGCTGATCTCACAAGCTCTTCCTTTTGATTTCCATCACAATGTCTGTTGTATTTGGCTTCCTCAGTGTTTATTGTATCCAGCACCATCTCCTCCTGCCTATTTATTTCTCTCTAGGCTCTTGATTGATTCTCTGTCCTGTTCCTCATCCTTTTTTTTTTTTTTTTTTTTAAACTGCAGCATTCTAAGAATACTGTGAGATGAAGTGTAGTGCTGTGAATATTTCACAGCAGTTGGTGAAAGTTTGAAATTTTCTGCACTTAGTGTTGGTGATTGTCCAGGTTTCCGAACTATATTATAGCACTGTTCTGATTTCACTTTTAAAATGGATTAGTAGTCTTGACATAGCGCATAAGCAGTTTTTTTTTCTTTATTTCTGTAATTCCTTCAACTGGCTGAAAATGATTCTGGCTTTTGTGTTGTCCTGATTTAGATTTTGCTCTCTTTCTTCTTGTTCACAAGTTGCCGAAATTCCATTTCTTCTAGATTGCATCATTTAGAGTGATTCATTGAATCTTTGGTACTGATTTTCATGTTGAGGGCATTCGTGGAGCTATGGATTCCTCCCTCACCATTGTGCATTCTTTTGTGTGTGTATGTTTGAAAATATGGCTAGATAACCTGCACTTCCAAGATCTTCAAATTGTGTTCACAAAGTCTAATGTATTCCAGCTCTCTTGCCTATTTTAAAATCCCACATGTTCCCGTCTACAGCGGTGATGAAAAGGTACTCTGATAAAAAAGACTCTTGTTACACACTTGTTTTCACGAGGAAATGCTCATCAGCTGGTTATAAGAGCCTTGCAGTTTATTCTATCAAAAAAATAATTTCATAAATATTCCTAAGTTTGATCATTCTTTGTTTTTTATCCGAACTTGCCACAAATCTGCATGCCTTTCCCAAATATATTTCTGTCCAGACTATCAGATATTGGTTTTCATAAGCAAAAAAAAAAAAAAAAACAGCAATGACATGTTCCATTCAATTGACATTTTAGTTATTACTTTCTGCTTTTATATCCACTCCATGCATAGTGACTTTTTCTGAAGTCTGCTTGTTGATCTCAGATCGTTTCATCACTTTGGTCTTCATCCTTTCTAGAATATTTATGTAGAGAACGTTTCTTGAGTTGTAGAGAAAAGTTTTCAACAGAATTATGTAACCACTCTTATCACCTGTGTTTGACAGTCTGATCTGTAGCCCTTGGATCACAGTCATTGTGCTATTCTGTCCATCCATCACCCGAAGATTCCCGGAGAGCTAAAATTTGTCGACTCATAGATCTGTACACCAATCTAACGAGCCATATCCAGATGTTTCTTAGAGGACACAAAGCTAGATGCCCATGCGTGAAAAAAAAAATAATAATAAAAATCAAGAGCTCTCATACATTGAGCCTCTTGTTGCCAGTCAGCTGATAGTAGGAAAATCAAAAAGGTTTTCAAAAATCAATCTAAATGTGAGTAGGTGGTGATCCGTGACTTTATGTCAAAAGATAGACAAGATCCTCTCAGGGGTTTCATGTTAGCTTATGTGGAAGGTTTGGGAACCATGCTGATGGTAGAAGAGCTCTTGTTACTCATATCCAGCGATTTGTCATCCTGAAACTTCACGATAGAGCAAGATGTGGCAGTGCTACACCCTTCTATGGTGAGACAGTTTATCTTTGTTCTCATCGTCGTTTGTCATTAGTAATCGTGTTATCGTTGTTATTTTCTGCCGCTGCTGTCCGAGGTGCATGATTCACTAGAATAGAAGAACACACTCGGAGTTGGATAAATGAGAGTGGCAGCCGGTAAATTTACAGCGGCGTCTTTAAGATCATAGCCAGCGGTTTCGGGGCAAGAAAAGCACGGTGTAGCGAAACCAGGGAACGTTAAGAACAAAGTAGAAACTGAAGATGCCTTCACAGCCCAGAGGAAACATATTTCACCCGAGATTGGTTTCAGCAAGGGGGAAAAAGAGAAGAGGGAGATAATGTGGACAGGTTTGGGGCTCTTTTTTTTTTTCCCGTGGGTGGTCTCCGGTACAGCAAGGCAAGGGGCCACAACCTTTGGCAAGCGGGTCATGTTACCACGGCCGCGATTGGTTGGTCTGGGTATGACACACCCACTCTCCTCTAAATATGGACTTCAAACACAGAAGAGCGGACGTTCTGTAAAGAGAACATGACTGATCTGGCTTGGGTCCGGTAAGCTCACCCTGACGAGCTTTAGAGGGAAAATATGGCCCCGTGGAAAGACTGAAAAGGACTGGGCTTAGTTTTATGACTGCTAGAAGTCTTTTAGTTTAGCAGTCTTTGTTGGAGTTCGTCATGGCCTTCTTCCCTGACCCTGTATGACAAAACGAGGCATTTGGCCAAATAGGTTAACAAAATAATCATTGCTGCAGTTACTGACGATCATCCCAGAAAATATGTTGGGTTCCTGAGGCTCTGGATTCAGTTAACGAAGAGGGCTGTTTATTTATTTATTTATTTATTTATTTATTTATTTATTTATTTATTCATTTATTCTTAATTTATTTATTTATTTGTTCAACATTTATTTATTTTAACTCTCAGACATAGTTTTAAGCAATGCTTCGTTTTGCTATCTACGACTTTTCATCATGAAAAACTAAATATCTGTAACCTTGCTATCCAGTTTTTAGGAATGGGGGAAAGTTGAGGTGGCTGTCGGAACGGTTGTATTTATGGATTGTCATGATCCAAAGATTTAACCACACAGAGGAGGTTGAAAGAAGTATAGGGACCTGAACCTGAAAGATTTAAGGCAGGGGCTTTTTGTTTTGAGGACATCGCAAAACACAGTTGCTGTAACAGTGGCTCATTTTTTAAAAAATTTATTTATTGCCCTTTGGGGGTTCACACCGTGGTATTTGTTTCTTGAGGGAAACAAGAGAAACGGACTGTGCTGGGTGATAGTTCTTTCGCCAAGATTATTGTTAAGAAGCTCTTTGTGATTTCTCTCTCTGAAATGTGTTGTTACACACCAGGCTGTCAATTTGTGAACTGTTTGGCAGTCAAAGCTACATCATGTTATTTTTTACACTTATATTTGGCCTCAGTTTTCCAAGGGACTTGGCTAGAGTGGAAAAGTTTCCCCGTGCTATTCAGTTTTCTATCATCGGGCATTATTCATATTTTTAAAACGATAAAGTATTGATCTCAGACAAACAAAATGATTTTCGTTTCCTTTGCAATAGATCTGTTTCCCTGCCGGAGTTAGTTTCCTAACAGAGCCAGAGAACATTACTCTAATTGTACAAATGGTTTAGAATATATTTTATTTGTTACACTGCTTTTGTGATGAAATAAAAAGGGGTCAGCATAAGAAGAATTAAGGATAAAGTTATAATTATATTACATCACACAGGGATTTGTCACTTCAGATTAGTGCAGAGGCAAGAATCTAGATCAAACATATTTTTTTTCATTGACCTTCTTGACAAAATGTTTCAAGCAGTTTTCGTTAATGTATCCATCTGTAATCTTTGAAACTCCCCTAAAGACCGAGTGTGTTTCTGAGTATGGAAGAGAAATACTGAGGCAAATAGACCACAGTTATCACATTTATGATAATAAACAAATATTCCTTTATGTGTATGTGTGTGGGTGGGGAGTGCAAACTGGCTTTTAGAGACGCTTGATCTGGCATCAGACAGAGAAAGATCTTTAGGCAGCTTAGTAGTACAGAGAGACACGATCTGCCATCATTGAGGATCAGAGGCATTTTCCGGACCAGTTGACTGGAGAAGATATCAAGGATAAAAAAGATATTTTGATGTGGCAGTGCCGGCTTGTAGAGAAACAATGTCGAGTGAAAGAACTTATAACTTTCACCGGTGAGTGTTAACTGTTGCTTGTATTTGACCCCAAGTCACGGAGTGCATTGCCAGAACTGCTGTCACCATAGCATTACGCTGCTGTAGGGTATAATACCAGCTTTCTCTTCATCTTTTACCTTTTGATTGTTTCTCACCAGAGATTATGCCATTCGATAAGTACACCAAATTCGCTGTCATGCAAGTAGCACGCGTATCACTTCTTTCTTTTTCCCTTATATTTTTTTCCACGTGTTATTATTCGCTCTCTTGCACTCATGTTTGCGACATCAGCATTGCATCACCAACATAATTTGGACATTGTTGGGCGGGTTACTATGAACCGTGACCAGGAAGTGAGTGGACGTTTGGTTTAATATGTATGCAGCCTCTCGGCACTAGAGTAAGATTATCTCGGCTTTAGAGACGTCCCCAGTTTAGTCAGAAACACTTTTGGAGCAAAGGTATTGGAAATTTGGCCCGGACAGTGGCATCTCTGTTTACTCTTCATCCGATTTGTAGTTGCCAGGGGTCTTTGTAGCGTGTATGTTGTATGTATACATGGGATCTCCCAAATAGTTCCACCGTTTTCAGAGAAGACAGACGTCGGGCTTCTCTGCCTAAGAAACGAGGGGAACCTTAGATCACTGAATAGTCTTTTGCATTCCCCCGTCAGAATTGGACCTGCGACACTTTCACTGAGTGGCAGGCGTCTATCCCTTCAACCACGGCGACCCCAGCCTACCCTAATTAGTCCATCCTGTCACTGTTTTCTTACTCGATCTTGTGGAATCATAACAAAGCTAGTGTGTGTCAAAGGGCTCTAGGCTAGGAAAGGAGACCCTGGACGGAGGAGGACATTACTGGATAGACAAGAGTGGTGGAGAATTATTCAAGCAACCCCGGCGCTGGGTGTTAACACCATTAGCGAAAGTAGCGCCAGAGTTGCGAGCGTAGTGTGCGTCGCCGCCATTAGGTTAAACGTTGGGCGGTGTTTACGAGCGCCAAGCCTCACGGGAGCTGTGAGCAGACTGGGCCCTCCATAGTCCAAGTTACATTCTATATTATATACAAGGGCAAAAGGCACGGAAAAGATGCATACATATAGATACAATTCTTATGTTTTCTGTTTAAAAAAAAAAAAAAGCCACAAAACAAAGAGATGTAGTCTTGAAATCGTCTGAATAAGGCCCGCAGTACATATCGGTTTCATTTTTGGAAAAGGACGGAGGTTTGAAATAAATGAAGTGCATAGAACATCATTATAGTACATGTCTGGATATGAATTTTATGTAACCCTGTCTGATATGGGGAATGGATCTCACTCATAGGGACATATTAATAATGTGATTGAAAAAGCCAAACAGGTTTTGTCTTGGATTTCATATATGGGCATCGAGAATGGATGCTGTCAATGCAGATGGGTCAGTTAAACATAGCTGTGCAAAGAGCAGGGACTTTAGTCTTATCCACTTTACTATAAGGGAGATAGCCCTCAGAGTAGCATGCATTCGACAAGAATCCTTCAAATTCACTGACAGGCCAAATGCAAGAAGACTATGAAACAGTGGTGAGAGAGAGATACAGAGTTAGGAGGAATGGGAAAGGAGGATACAAAGAGAGCGAGATTGGAATAGAGAGTGACCTGAGATGTAAGAACGGCAGAAGCGGAGAGAGATGATGTGGTGAGAGTGAGGAGACAGGGGCGTGACAAAGAGAAGGGAATGGAAGTAATAGAGAGGGAGTGAGAGAGGAGAAGAAGCAGTGAATTGCAGAGAGAGGCGAAAAGAAGATTGGGGGAGGAATAGAAGAGAAAAATATCAGTGAGGAAAGGAGATGATAGTGAAATTGACTGTGTGAAGAAATCCCAAAGAGAAAATGGAAGCAGTGTGGAATAGGATAGGAACGGGTAGGGATGGGGGAGGAAACAGAAGGTTTCCGCGACAGTCTGGCCAGCCTCCATTTGTTTACTCAGACCTTCATTAGGTTTTAATCTTAATCAATTGTTTAGTGTAACCAGTGCATGAGCCGGGAATTAGCCGGGCCCCAGCTCGGGGACTATCAGTGGCCAGTATCGCCTGACAGTAGACAGCCCCGGGTCCCCCCAGTCCCGCTCACAGCCGGGGGAGTCTTCGGCCCCGCCAGACCGGGACACGCCAAATTACAGGGTGAGGACGCCGAGGGTCGGTACAATTTAATAAGCACCATTGGAAATATGGGGGACAGCTTGGCCCACTTGTCAGTCCGCAGTGGGGGAGAGGGAATGGAGAGAGAAAAGAGAAGGGGAGGTTACAAAAGGTTGGGGGGGGGTGTAAATGTTCAATCAATTTATAAAAAAACAGGCGAGTGCTTTTATAGAAATAGATAAGAAATGGTAAGAAAATCAAATTTTAAAAAAAGGGATTTTTGTTTTTTTTTATTTTATTGGGGGGGGGGGGGGGGGGGGAAGCAAACCCAAAATAAAAGTTTATCTT
>JBCEWB010084800.1:0-12695 GCA_039654565.1 Peronia peronii
AGATTTAGTGACGTGTGCACTGTGGTACGTACCTGATTGATCAGCGGATTAATTAATTGGTACATTGGTTGATTTGTTTGCTGGTGGCTGAATAATTCATTGCTTGCATGGCTCATTGATCGGATCACTTATTGGTCCATTCTTTTGCTTGTTGATGGATTGAATAGTTGATTTGTTGATTGATTGAGTGATTGTTTGATTGATCACCCTTTTTGCTGACTGGCAAATTAATTAGTCGTTTGATTAATCGATATACATGTATCGAACAACGTATTGGTTGAATTAATTTTACTAATGGTTTGGTGAATTGATTTATTGATGAAGTAGTCATGACGGACTGGCTTTGTTTTTGGTGTTGTTTTTTTTTTTTTTACTCCTTTCTCTCTTTTAGTTTTTCTTTTTCTTTTTGGTCGTTCTATCTTACTGGTGAAAATCTTCATTCTTCCGCGCACGTAGTTTCTGTTTCTAGAGCAGGAAAAAGTAAATGAAACGTTGATGGTGTTGATAAGGTTCAGGGATTGAGAGAGTGAACATCAATGTTGGAGCATTGAGTGTCGTTGAAAGCGCAAAAAAACGGGGGGGGAAAATGGTCGATTTGTGTAATGGGTGGAATTTCCATTTGCTTTTAGAGTGGTAAACACAATTTAATGCAGCACAACATGCTTGGGTGCATCTACAGACATGGGTGCAAAACGTGGATATAGCCTAAAAATACTTTATTGCGTAAGGGGGGAGGGGCACCTGTTGATCAGAATGGGCTAGGGAATGGATCCTGAGCGGGAAGGGGGGGGGGGGGGGGGGTGAGGTGGGGAATGGAGGAGTAATTGAGTTTTTCTGAAATTACCTTTCTCAATGAGGAACCATTGGGCTATCCCAAAGCTTTGTCAGCTCATAAACTATTTATTTATTTATTTATTTATTCATTCATTTGGTTATCTGTTTATTTATATATCTATTTCTTGTTATATCTGCTTTATTTGAAATTCCTTGAATTATTAAATTAGTTGTATTTTCTTCAATGGTTCATTTGTTTGTGTGTTTATTTATTTTCTGTGTTTTGTTTAATCATCAGAAATATAAAAAAATGCTTTTCCTAGTACAGAAGGTGTTGGATAGGAGACCATTTATGTTTTGTTTTGACATAACTTAGTGTGTTCATCCCTGTGTCAGAGACAAATGAGGCAGAACGGAGCGAGTTTGCTTCATTTGTTGTCAAAGTTAGTCTTATCATTTTCTTGTCACGTCCAACAAACAAAGCCCAACTTTTTTTTTTTTTCCTCTTCTCTTTTTGTCTTCGACAGTTGCAGACTGAGGAGGAAACGAAACTGAGCCAAATTCTTAGTCAGCAGCGACGGTACCAACAACAACTACAGGGACAGCAGCAACAGCAGCAACTACCCGAGCACCATCACCATCATCATCCGCATCATCATCATCATCATCATCATCATTCCAGCCACCACCACAGTCTTCAGCCCACCACAGCGCCAGTGGTCAGTCCCGGCGACTCTAAGAACAGCAGCCGCTCAGGTCAGTGGCCTAGATAGGCCTATCAGCAGCTTTTACAATGTTGTATACTATAAAGGCCTTTTATCTCCAGCCTTTTGGGGACTACCAAGTTTGGAAAACCATGGCATATTTTCATGCTTAAGGCACTGTTCTGGAAGTCTGTTTTTTAGATAAAGAGGTCACGCATATTGTCTCAAGAAAGTGGAGAGTTTTTTGTTTCGAAATGAAAACAAAAAGTAGCTAAAAACAGTGATTTTTCCTCTAACTGTATGCAATAATAGACCTTGATTTCCAAGCAAGGATTTCATTCATGCTTTCTTGAGAAAGTAGAGAGCCCTTTTTTTTATAAATAAATTTTTTAAAAAGACGAGAGATAGACACACAATGAAATCAGGCTCTCGTGAAATTTTTAGCATATAGAGTTATTGGTATCACTGTGAAGATTATTCATTTCTCTTTCTTTGTGTGAAAAAAATCTTTGATCTACCTGAAGTAGAACTCGAGATATTGGCAATTGAAGAGGATGGTGGTGACCTGTTGCTGCAGCTGAATTTAGTGAGAAAATGGCTGATCACTTTTGTTAACCCTTATTAATCTGTATTAGTAGGCCATGACACTAAATTACAATTTTTGGGCTTTTACTGAATCTATTTCAGCAAATGTAACTCTTCTTGCATTTTTCGATTGATATAGAAGGGTTCTGTGAAAAAAAAAATTGCATTAAAAATTCATTTACGGTTGGAATATGATTTTTCCAGTTGTCTCAGTTTGACAAGAGCCTGATTTCATCCTGTTGCATCTCAGTTAGTAAAAAAGATTATTTCCCCAAATGCACGCAGTGACAGGCTTTGATTTCCAAGCTCAGATTTCACTCCTACTATCTCCAGAAAGTGGAGAGCATCCTGTTCTGAAATTTAAAAAAAAAAAATCATAGGGAAAAAGAAGTATTTCCCCAAATGCATGTGGTAACAGATTTTAATTTTCACATGAAGATTTCGATTAATTTGATTAAGTTGTCTTAAGCAAGGGGAGAGTCTCCTGTTTCAAAATTTAAAAAATATAAAAAATTGAGAAAAAAAATTATTCACCCAAATGCAGGCAGTAACAGGCTTTGATTTTACTCATATTGGCTTAAGAAAGGAAAGAGTTTCTGATTTTGCAATGGAGAGACTAACACTAACAGAGAAAAAGGATTGTTCCTCCAAATCCAAGGAGTTACGGACTTTGATATCCAAGGGGAGAAAAAAAGGTAGAGAACCTTCCTGTTTTGCAATAGAAAGAAATGATTGTGGAAGGGAGCAGTCTTTTCGAAGTTAGGTTTTCATAATAAACCAGATACAATAATAGATCTTCAGGTCCAAGATTAAGTGGGGGGAGGGGGGGGGGTCAGATTGTCTGAAGAGGTGGACATTTTATTTCAAAATTAGGCAAATATTAAGCACAGAGGTGAGCCTCGTAGACTTTTTATAGTTTCATGGTAATGATGCAGTAGTAGATTTATTTCCAATAATCAAGTAAACTGTTTCAAGACATCAAGATCCTGCTATTTTCAAATGAAAAATGAGAATTGTGAAGAGGGACGATATTCCCAAATATGTCAGATGTTCATGCCAAAGATGAGATCATAAATTTTAATATTCAGCCAAAGAGGCTCATGGTATTGTCTCACCGATGATGTTCTTTAAAATTTCAAATCTGTGTTCAATCTCTGTTGAAGCTGCAAAATCAGACTTTTATATGAGAAATGAATATATGTACATATACTTATAAAATCCCAACCCTTGTTATGTTGGAATGGGAAAATATTTTGTTAGCTTCTTAAATGGGATAGTCCCTTACCAAATGTCTGGCCTTTGGCTACCACTTGACAATCTTTCTTATACTTTAAGATTTTTCTGATTTCTGAGAGGGCCTTAAGGGCATTCTTTTCACCAAACTCAAATCAGGGCCAGCCACGGTTGTGTCAGATTCTAATAATAGTTTTGTTACCGCTTGCATTGTACGGTAGTCGTGGCCCAGCAGTACTGCCGGATACATAACCATGTTAATCATTCTATGGGTAGGGGCATATCCTAGGGTATGATTCAAATTAGATATATTTGCCAGCCAGAGACAGAGATCCTCAGTAAAATTCCTCAACCTTCCCATTGCCAACATAGTGTTAGAAAGTATAGAAAAATGTACTGGATTTGTTGAAGCACATTCTGTGAAAATAAAGGATAGAAAATAGGGCCTTGAAAGCTGATGTTACCACATATTTGTTTGTTTACCCCCTCCCCCCCCCCCCCATCTCTTCTTCCACTCCCTCCCCCTTTTTCTCCCATCTGTCCTGCATTTTTGTATGTCAAGCCAAATGGATTTTTGTTTCTTTGTTTTGTTTGCTACATTCAATCTTTCAGATTCCACCTTACCAATAAAAAAAAAAGAAAATAAGACATACATGGACTAAAGAAAAAGGTAGCATACTAAGATCCTACGAACTGATTTTAATATTTATAATCGTAAAGTGTTATGTTCTAAGCAGAGCTTTTATTTTTTAAGAGAAAAATATATATTTCTCTAGCAAAATACCAGGAGTAGATTTGTGTTTGTTGATGACTTTCATCCTGCTGCAATTTGGCCTTTCATTGTGATTCTTTAGAGAGCAACAACACAGCTGATCGGGATTCTATGATTTACGCGTCTCAGTCAGTGGATTCCAGCAATGAACAGCTCGGCAGGAGACAAGTATGGGCCAGTAAGTTTGTGTATCCACTCTTTCTCTGTTCTCATCCTTCTTGAGAGTCTCAGTTACAGAAAGAACATTAGATGTTCCATCTCATCATGACTGAAAAATTAAAAGGGTGAACATGTGGCAAATCCTAAGACAAGTTGTATTCTTTTTAATTTTTTTTTTTTTGGACACCTGCATGAGTTTGATAGCAATTGTCTGCCTGTTACGTTCATTAATATCATAAACGTACTCAACTGTGCTGCATCCCATATAGCCATAAGTGTGCTGATGTACCATTAAATCGCAGCATAAACAAGGAGACACACATTCTTCGATAACCATTATTGATTATCTTGGTATATGTTTAAATCCTGAATGTTATTCGTTCCAAAGTTGACACAATGTAACTGTATTTGTATTGTACTGATGATAAATACAAATCCTGTGCCAGAACCAGTTCTTCTCCCACACTTCTCTCTACCGTATCACTTCAAGTTTTATTCATCCTCAGCCCTGTTGGAGATCCCAGTATACTGTCTTCTCTTTTTTTTTTTTTGTTTGTAGGGATTTTTTGTTTGTTTTTTTCCTCTTTCTCTTCTGTCATATCAAAGTCTTCTATTATTTAGTGAATGGTTTACGCTGTATTTTACACCTTTCAATCTCCTGGGGCCGATTTATCTCTGTGTGTGGAAATGTTTAGTGAACATCATTGAGAGCTTAGCTTGTTTTGTTTTGGTTTTCAGTTCACTCGCATTCTTAATGAATAGAACAAAATACAATCCAAAGTAAAGATAGTAGACCTACAAAGAATGAGCTGTAATGTTGAAACAAAATTTGAACTTCAACGTCCTATGTTAGGAGAGTTAGAATCCTAACCTTGTTGTTAATTCAGAGCAATCCAGTCTTCTACTTTGTGATATTCTCTTCAGCAAATTGAGAAAAACAGTTCACAGTGTATCTTTCTGAGTCTATCAGCAGGTTTGTTCTCCAGCGATACATGGTTGCAACTTTTTTTTTTTACAAACTTGACCTCAGCTTTTTCAAAATGATTCAACCCACCTTGAAATTGGTTCTTTTTTTTCACACCTGAGCTTTATCAGCCACTGTTTTTTGGGTTTTTTTTTTACTTCTTTACTGCTAAGAAAAAAATGCTGGGACAAACCACGGCTTTTTTCTGCAGTGATGGGACATGGTAGAATGCAGCAGTTCACTGTCTTCTTGCAAATCAGAGGTGTGTCATAGAAAAGTACAATAATGTGGGATGAAAGGTCATGTGATATCTAAAAGGCGTGGATGATCCCCAGTTCTTTCTCATGAATGAACATGCACTAAACCTTCTTTCATTCTTTATCACACTTTTCTTTTTTTTCATACCAATTTATGCTCATGACAGACTGTATAATTTTTATCTGTTCTTATCACTTTGTATCCCCTTGAAAGGTAAAAAGCTGTCTTTATCATTATCTGGCTGACACTCTGAAGTGGTGATGAGTTATCTCTGTGTGTTTTTCCCTGCAGACCCTGCTGATCTAAGTGTTCTATCACAGTCAAGTGGAGACAGGCCAGCTTTGCACAACAATGATCTAACTCTGCAGGATGTCTCTAATGGTGGGTGACATTAAGCCTCTTTTGTTCCCAACACTGTGATGACAGGGTGTTGCGCTGGCAGATCTCAAGACATTAAATTTGGACTTTAGGATATACAATTTACTTACATCACAGGGAAGGAGATAAAGACCTTTTCAGTAGTATCAGATTTACTTCTGTATAATAGTTAATCATCACTTTATACTCTAGAATGTAAAATTTCAACGTCAAAGGCATGAAACTGGGACCAAGGCAAACCACACATTTTTACCTATCTTTTTTTTAAAAAAAAAAATAATTTTCCCTTACAATCTTTGATCGTCCATTTTATATACATCCTTTGATACAACTTTTAAATCCTTTTAATTGGTTTTCGGTTGTTTAAGGCACAGTATAGCCATGATCGTGCTGATGCACCATTAAATTTCAATACAAATTAATAAAATAATCATCACATTGACTTAGAAAAAAGGTGGTATTGAGAGTCTTTACGTGAGCAATTTATCAAACTGCATTTTTTTTTAAGCTAAAAAGTCTTTTCAGTCCAGTTTGATATGTTGTTTTTACTATTGCCTTGCAGACTGTGATGCCAGAAGTAGTGTAAGTTTACTGGAGTCCGAGTCGGTTTATCTTCCCTTTGATGTCCCTGCCAGTCCCGTTGTCCTACGCCGTCCTTTCACAGCCCCTGAATCTCAACCACGGTCAAAGCCTGTAGCCATCTCAGCAGCTGTGCCCACCAAACCACAAGCAGCCAATACCAATGCTCGACCATACACAGCAGCCGATTCTCGCAGTACCAATGAGAGTAAATATGCCTCCCTTGAACAGAGACCCATCCGCCCCTTGAACCAACACATTGCCAAAGGAAACCTGAAGCCCAGCTTTGATGTTGCTCAGCCTTTGACCTCCAGTTCAGAGCCCAGTGTTAGTACGCATAAAGACAGTACTCTACCCACTGCCTGCAGTCAAGACTACGAGTCTGGTAGCGAACAAACTGCCAGCGAATCAGAAAATGTGCCTGCACAACCACCTGGGACAAATTTAGTCCAGGACACTGTAGACCATAACACAGACAAAAGTGGGACGACAAAGTCCGCAGCTCCGAAGGACAAACTCAACCTCATCAAGATTGTCGCCGACAACAAAAAAGCCCATCCTGGCAAGACGGCAGTCAGAGAGAAGGCCACAGCAGCAGCCAGGCTCAAGGGTGGCGCCACCGTCGTCATGAAAACCTCCACCACCACTGGCACCACCATCACTACCACCACCACCACAACTACTGCATCCAGCATGGCAGCTTCGGCGGTCATGCGTGCCCGTTTGATGAAGGACAACGTCTCCTCAGCGGGGGGAGATAGAACAAAACTAAACATAGATCCCAGCCACACTGGCAAGAGCCAGGGAGATACCAGAAGGGCTGGCAAACACACCATTGCAGAAGCCGGCGATAGCAAGCAAATGAAAAGTCGTCTTAATTTGGAGAAGATGGAACTGAAGAAGGATGGCAGTTCAGTAGGAACCGTGAGAGACTCAGGCTTTTTATCACGCCCTTCTAGCGATGCAGTTGTAGACGAAACACAGCAATTAGGTAAGAATTTTTTTCTCACAGTTTATCAGTGGGAAATTTATTGTCAAGATAGTCAGACAGATATAGAATAAGATCACAATATTTGTAAACAATGTTCATCATGACATATCATTGTACCTGAGACAGAGCTTTTATCAGCTTGCAGGCTAACATATCTAGACAGACAGACACACAGACAGACAGAGAAACATGCAGACAGACACATAGATGGATAGATAGATAAATCTACATAAATGGATAGGTAAAATGGATGGATGGATTTTAGATGAATTAATGCAGTGATGCATGGTAAAGGACATATTGGTGGATGGATAGACGGATGAATGATGAGGGATTGGGTGGAAGAACAGATGGATAGATGGAAGTATTACAGATGGATGGATGGATCTGTATTGATGAATGGATAGACAGACAGATGGATGAATGGAGACATAGAGAAACAGACAGATATACAGATGGACAGACAGACAGATAGTATTCTCTGTCGTTGAATAAGCCGAGACAGTTGCTTTCCACCTTGCCTCTTCAGACAGCAAAGCCGCCACAGCTATCCAGGCCTTTTGGCGTGGCTATTGGGCAAGAGAACATAACTCTAAGGTGGTTTCAGCACGTAAAGAGATACGGGCCAGGCGGGCGGAAGATCACATTATGTTACTGAGGAAGGACTTGGAACGGTGAGTCCGTGTGCCGCCTAGGCTATCTATATTACAATAGTTTGTCCAGCCAATATCATCTGACGATGATATCTTGAAGACAACTGGCTCGGAATTATGTCAGAATGACTGGAAATAAGAGGGTTTTTTTTTTTCTTCTGTCCTCTATATTGCATTGGGTCTTTTCAGTTTGAGCATAGAAGTTGCTCCCTATTTCTTCTTGCCCTCTCTAATGTTGTTGTTACAACCATCAGCTGTAAAGCAATGATCCATTTTGTTTTAATTGTTCTTAACGTGGTATGTTTCACAATGTGAACAAAGAAACCGAGTGCCTCTCATCACATGACAAATCACAATGTTAAACAAATGAAGTATTCACTACCACTATGTGATCACTGTGAGAATCAGATCAAGCTCTTTTGTAGAACTAGTGAATCCAAGTTAATTGAAATCGGGCTCAATAGACAAAGTCACATTCTTATTGTAGTTGGCAGCATCATTGAGGGAGGAAATCGGGTCATTCTTGTTCATATGAGACTCTTTCAAAAGTAAGTTTGAATCTTTCATTCCTAAAGAAAGATTTTTCAAACATTGAATATTAATAAAAAGTATAACATTATACTTCATATATTATAATTAACAATTATCACTACTCCAGGAAATCTCATCAGTACATTTGTGCTTGTGGTGCAACCATCTGTTGATTGCGACAATGTGGATGGCGTTGATAAGGCATCTAATCCCATCTCTTACAGAGTCAAGTCTTTGTCGTTGAGGCTGTTCTTCAATTTTTTTGGAAAAGTCTGAAGTTACAGTTGGCAGTGTTATAGAATGTCCATGGTGTTCTACTCATTTTGATTATTGCTCTTCAAAAGCTCAGATCGATAGTAGGAATCTAAGATTGTCCTCCATCATGACAATGTACCTGTGTGCACCTGCATCCTTTCCTGGAGAATTGGGACTCTCATTGTAGTGCCTCCGTTATTTTTTCTGATATGTTTTTTACTTTTTCCCAGGAACCGAAAGCTTTATGAAGAAGAGAAACGACTACGCATTCTGCAGATGGAAGCCATTCGTATGTTGTACCATGAGGTAACAGAAGGACAGTTTTTCATACAAATGTTGTTTTTTTTTGGGTTTTTTTTGTTCATTCTTACATTCTCCAGAGAACCTTACGTTAGATTTTCCTCTAAAACTCTTATGTTGTGTGACCACATAGAATTAATTTGAGAACAAGTGTTCACATATGATCCAATGACATTACTAGAAAGGGACATGTGTTTGCTTTGGTGCAAAGAATCATTTAGCGACAACTCTTTTGTGCCAAGATATTCATGTTTAGAATTAATTGACTTCTGTGATCCCATGACAAGTAAAATGAGATTTTCTCAACAAATCCTCTGCTGATTTTGTCTCACCCAGTAGACTGACATATAGAACATCACACTGTATGCCTCATATTCTTATTAAAAGTTTTAATTGCAAACGTCTGAATAAGACTTCTGTTCATGTAAATTCATTGATTTATTTTAAATTTTGATGGCTGTAAAGTAAATGCATTGGTTTTGTGGGAATTTTATAATTATGATGTTGTATGGGAATAAATAGAGTTTGTCCGACTTTGTCTTATGTTGATGTTGAGATGGTGTGTATATATATATTTGATGGTCTTGCAGGTTCAGGTATTGAAGTCACAAAGTGTGGCCTCCAGCAAAGATCTCAACAGCACCGACGGTGGTCGTAGCATCAGCAGCACCAACACCACTGCTGCTTTCAGTCCCACCACTACCGCCGCCTCCACACTGTCCGCGACATCCACCACAGCCTACAGTGAGTTGAACCGCACACAGGATCTGGAGAAGACTTGTGCCAGTTTGCAGAGCCAGGTAAGGAACGGGACAGATATCCACAATTAATCATTTAGTGTTCAAGATGTTTGTGACAGGGATCCTCCACTGTGCAGAACCGAGACAGGATTTTGCTGTTATAGGGCATTGAAAGACAATGGATTTTGACTCCTGCAGTCTGTCACTCCAGGTAGAACTTGAGGAATTGTTGTTCACATGATTCACTGGAGAAAATAAGAGCATTTTTTTTATTAATATATGCTAATGTGAGGCCTGTTCATACTTTTCTAGTAAGAAATATGTCTTGCAGCCAGTCAAAATGAGATTATGTCAATTTTTCACCATATGAGGTTTTTGGTATTATCATGTGAAAGCTTATTTCAGACCCTTTCAGATAGTGAAAAAAGTTCTGAGCCAGCTTTATTCTAGCCAGAGATATTGCAGTTTAAAGAGACAAGGAAGGACCCTCCAGCAGTGACCGAAATTCCGAGAAAATCAAGTTTAAATGAACAGTCAAACACATAAATCTACCTGCCTAGTTACAAAAACCCATATGTAATGAAGAAGTATTTTTAAATTGAAGGTAAGAGCGATACTGTCTTGTTCAGAAATGAATGTACTTTCGATTTCTGCAATAAAAAAAAAATCGATGTCATCCCTCATCACATTCAAAGTTGGTTCTAGGCCAGCAACTTACATCTCATTTTGATTGGCCGCGAGACCTAAACTGCCGATGAAATAATGATTTGAAGGTGTGAAATCTAGCAAGAATGAAATTATATGTCAGAACTACTCGTGCCATACTTATACACTTTGACAAAACACTTTTTTTTTTTTTTTTTGAGAAAATTGAGATTTTGGTTTACAGTCTCTATTTTGACTTTCTAAGAGTACAGATTTTAAACCAAATGGCAATTTTACCCTCAGATGAAGCTGACTTTCCATACCTTTACCATAGGAAAATTTGTGCTGACTCAATTCCATTGAAAGGCATTTGTGTTCTTTGAATTATTTCCACAAGTTAAAATCTGATAATTTTTTTTACTTTGGCTCTTGTGAAGCCATTTTGAGCAATGTTTCAAATATATTGTGCTTGGTTGTCAAGGATTCATGTAGAGTGAACATAATTCAGTTATCGGAGAATAAAGAGATGCAGTGGGTTGTCTCTTAACATAATGGAAATTTGTATGTGAATACATAGGAAGATAATTAAACTGTGATGAAAGAGATGTTTTATGCAAGTGCAACAGAATATGTCATAGTCGCTAGTGGGAAAGAGAGTGGCACATAGAAGGAATATTTTCTCTGTTGTATGCAAATCTGAATTTTCTCTTGCCATCTCTCAGGTCTCCCAGCTGCAAGAAGCTTTGGAGTCAGTGTCATCAGCTGTGTTTAGGCCAAACAGCCTGGACGGTGCCAGCTTTGATTTCACAGGTAATTTTCATCTATGTTTAATGTCAGGAATACATTACCTCTTTAAAAGCCTACTGATTTACATAGTAGATAATAGATGGCATTAGAATTGTGCTTATTCTCTTACAACACAGTTGCTAAGGACTTTGCAATCTCTATTTCCCAGTGGAAACATTCATGTACATTATCAGTTTCCAGGAAACAAAGAAGGCATCTTCCTGTTAGATGGTCAATCCCTTATCAGTCTAGAAATAACATTCACTCTCTATAGTCAAATACCCATTTTAATTGTGGTTTGGTGGGGTAATAACAGATTGTAAACTCATAGAGTCTGTACAGTATGGGAAAAAAGTGCTTCATAAGTACTCTTTGTTATATTTATTACTATTATTATTATAGTAATAATTACTGTTATCTTTCCTTGTAATAGAGCATGATTTGTGTGATATCTTCAGATAATTCGGACACAGTCCAGGTGACACCATATATCGAGAGCCAGGCAGGAGAGATGTACCCACCAGATGAAACAAGTCACTGGGGTAGGTTCATTGCTTTTAGGTCACTCAAATCAGGTATTGATAGTATAATAGGATCAAACTGCTGTATTGATAGGGCGGTGTAATATGATCAAACCACTTTCATGATAGGACAGTACAAATGATCAGATAACAAGGATGATAGGACAGTATAAGCTGACCAGACTTAATGCAGTGAGACCTTCACAGCTAAAGAGTATGAATAATGATGTATAAAGATATATAGAATTATTATCATTGTGTTTACTACAAATATTATCATTGGATAAATTTGACTGCCATGACAGAAAAAGCCTATTGGTTACCAATACAAGTTGTGGCAGAAAATATACAGCATCAAATATAGTAAAAAAATAAAGATACACCAGATTTTGCAACTTTCATTTTGTGGGCTCTTCATGAGAACACCATCATCATCATCATTGTTTTATAAAAATGTCTTAAAATGTAAGATGACTGTGTGCCAGGAACTAACCAAATACACCAAAAGAAGCAACTAACAACATGTGGAACTCAGTATGGTAGTAATTGAGTAAGTTGATATCACTGGCCAAATTTTCGAAACTGGTTGGTTTCTCTTCAGGGCAATCACCACCATCATCATCATCATCTTCATCATTTTACAAAATATAACACGACTGTCCAACGGTAACTAATCAAACAATTCAAAAAAAGCAAATAACATATACAAAGAACTTAGATTCCAATATTGTTGTTACTTCTCTGCCAAATTTTCGAGCTCGCTTGGCTCTTCGTCGGGGCAATATCATCGTCATCATCATCATCATCATTTTACGAAAAATGTCTTAAACTTTAGACGACTGTCCACCAGCAACTAATCAAATACAT
>JBCEWB010084822.1:0-12694 GCA_039654565.1 Peronia peronii
GCTATTGAAGGAAGAAAAACCTAAAAATGGGCCTTGATTTGATCTGAACTAGATAGCAACTGAGACAATCAGTTGTTCTTTTTCTGTCTTTTGTTTTTAAATAACCGCTGCGTCAGATCTCTTGCACGCTGTACCATGGGCGAGAGGGGAGGGGGGGGGGGGGTACCATGGGTGAGAGGGGAGTGGAGGGATGTAAGGACGCTGCTGCCGCCTGACTTCCTGATCAGTTTCGGTTTCCTGCTTCATTCTCATCTTCCTCTGGATTTGCAAGGGTATGGTAAGAAAATTTATGTTAGCTTTGCCAGCCTGGGAAGGTAAGCCACAGTATTAATTGCTATGGAATTTTAATTTCACTATTTTCTGTGACTCGATTCCTGTGAATTTGCACTTTGCCAGTGTTTCAACGGTGATTTTGCAGTAACTTCCTAATGCGGCCCAAGAAACGGTGCAGTCTATTCTGTTCTGTGAAGACACCTGTTCCTGAGAATGTGAGCTTTTCGAAGTTTCTGCCGCAATTTTTCAGTAAGTTCTGAAGTCGCGCTTTAGTTCATTATGTTCTATGAATATGCTTATTCTTGAGCCAGATCATTTCGGCAGCTATTGTTAATGAAAGTTCTTGAGAGCTACAGACGTTACCAGTTGTTTTTCGGTAACTTCTGAAATACTTTTGCTGATCTTGTTCTGAGAGTACTGCTTTTTCTGAATATTTGAACTTTTCGAAGATTTTCGCCGCTGTTTTTCAGTAATTCCGGAAATATGGCTTTAGTTCATTGCTGTTCTATAGATACAACTGGTCCTGAAAAGATGCACTTTACAAAGAATGTGACAGTAATTGTTCATGGGTTGTTGGAGTATTATCAATGCAGATCAACTGATTTTGTGAATACAGTTATTGAGAAAACGTGCACTGAATAAATAAATGTTTCAACAGTAGTTTCTCATGAGCTCTTGCAGTATTGTTTTAAGCCGCTCTCTTCTGTGAATAAATTTATTGCCTAATATGAGCTTGGAGTCTCAACAAGATTCTGTCAATAGATTTTGTGTAGCTATTTTTTTTTCTTTCCTCTCTTCACTTCTCCTGAGTTTTCTTCAACGGACCAATTGCTAGGGATATTTTGTTTTCAGTTTTTTTTCCTTAGATCTTTCTCTTAGTTTTTAACAAGCTGTGCTTGAAATTTGCGAGGGCCGATAGGAAAGGGGGGGGGGAGGGGGGGGGGAAGGTATTTTTTCAAGCGGTTATTCACAAATACACTTTTGTGACAACTGAATAGAAATATGACCCTGTCGTTTAACACGCTATCGTGAACTGTATGGAGTGTGTGATGCAACCATGCTCTGTTCCGAAACATTACCCCCTCACTGAAGGACACGCATGGCAGGGAAATGGGCCAGAAGTGTGATGTCTGTTGCTTTATGTCAGAATAATTTCTACCTCTCCCTCCAGTTTCAACCACGGATGTGTGATGTTACCTCATAGCAGATATGAACATTGTGTTACCACATTAAATTTGGTGTTTGTCGGATAGTATTACCTAGCAACTTGTTGGAGTGAAACAGTTTGTAAATAACAGTATTTGTTCTTGCATAACAACATGGTATCAGTTCATTCTGGATGGAACGAGGGGTGGGGACTTGTGGACTTGGTTTCGTCTCAGTATCGGGCCATATTGTGATTATCATGAAGACATTGGTAGAACCAGTAGTGCAGCGGATGTCAGAAAATTTCGACATAATTTGAAATCTTTCATTATGACATTTCATTCTGGAAGTAAGGAGGACAGAACGTTCTGTGGGTTATACTTCCAAAGCATTTGTAGAACCAGTACTACAATGCATGTCAGTGAAAACGATTACTAAGTAAGTGGGAAGTCCTATTGTGAATATTAATGTGCTCGATAAGATCTGGTGTGATTTCACTTTGGAAAGAACGAGGGCATATTGTGAGAACCTGATCATCATTTTTATCGTGGAACAAGCGAGGACAGGTCATATTTTGAACACCGCTAAGACATTGATAGAATCTGTAACACAGCGGATGCCACTGAAAAGGATTTAGGAAGGGATTGGGAATTCGCTATAGCAGTGTCGTGAACATTTCTTCGTTGTGACCTTGCCTTATTGTATTCCTGAAAGAACGAGGACAGGATATACTATGGATACCACCAAGGCATTGATAGCACCAATATAGTGTCATAGACGCTGTCAATGAAAAATAACATCTCGGATTACATATATTTCGTTCTTACTGAACCAGGCTGCTCTTCAAATTTTGTCTTCGGACATTACAGGAAATATGAAGATGTCGAAGCTCTCAGGTAGGTAGGTTCAGTATCACACAAATGTGAACTGTCACTATATATCTAATTATAGTGTACATTTGATTGGTGTCCAAGTTCAGTTTCACCCTAATGTGAACTGTTCGTTTGTAACGTACACTTAATTAGGGTTTTTGTCATTAACTGACATAGCTAGCAGTTGAAAATAATGGCTTTTTGTTTCTGTTTTGTTAATTGATTATAGTCTTATCATCATTCAAATAAGATAAACTGTCTGTAGTTTTGGAGAAAAATCGGAAGAAGTTGTAGTTTGCCCGCCTGTCCATCCATCCACCAATACAATAGATCACCATTGACAAATCATCATTCAGATCATAGGAAAGAAATGTATGCAGAACATTATGGTTTAAACTGAGAAAAGTTGATCACTAAATTTTTCTGTCTTATAATTAAAATTTTTAAAACTCAGTATCTTCGATCTTTCTTTACTAACTTACTTTCTTTCTTTCTTTTTTTTTTTTTTTTACTTAATTTCTTTATGTCTCTTTCTCTTTTTTCTTTTTTTTCTGTTCTTTACTTTTTTTTTCTTTCTTTTTTTTTTTCTTTCCAACTTTTCCCTTTTCTTGCTTTATTTCTTTTCACGGTTGAACTTCATGTATTACCGACTCTGATGTGTATGTGTTTCTCTACGTATTCATGTCGCGGAATGACAAAACTGTACACGTATTATTTTTTTTTTTAGCCCTCTTTGTGCTTTATGGCTGCCGTTTGAGAAGGTTGAGTATGTAGAAGGATAACGTTACATGCCCAGTGCACGCTGGATCCGCGTGTGGCACAGCCTGTGGTTGACCAGAATACAGCGAGATCTGCCCTTCAGATAAATTATAAAGATAGGTGGGATTTTCCTCCCGTGAGGCGGTCCTACACCAGTGAGGTCGTTCCCTCTGCTATTCTAGCCTACTTCGATATGGCACCTTTTGTTTTTTTGCATGAAAACTCCAGAATCGAGAAAACGGATATTTAAAAGTTTTGCCATCTCTCTCATTACATTGTGAACCAAATGCAGTTTTGAGAGAATGAAAGGACGTAAGTAGATGGTCTTTAAACAAAATGGACACACACATTTAATTTTGAATAGTTAGGTAAACAATTAAAATGTGATGAAAACAACATTTTGTCAAACTAAGATAGTTTGTGAAGGTGGTATAGACTATCATATCTTTTAGAAAAAGAAAAGGAATCATGGAGCTGCTACCACATACTATTCAGAGTGCAGTGTGGTATCTCTCAAGAATTGAACGGTGAACAAGGGCACTTGGGATGGCAAGATAGCCTTTTCATCTTTTAAATGGTAGTGGTGGATCGGGGGATGGGGTGGGGTGGGGGGGGGGGGGAAGATGTGTTAATTTGTGAGTCAGCGATCAGGATGAGAGAGAAGAACGGAGAAGGAGACGGAAAGAGAGTGACATATAATTTTTTTTTGTTTTTTTTTTTAAAGATGAACTATAGATGGAGAACGAGTAGTTACACACTTCCATTGACTGTCAAACCGAAAATCAGAGGAGAGAGAGACAGAAAGACGAAAGATTAGCAGACAGAAGAAAGGATGAATCACTTGATCTTCAAAAAGACAATCACAATCACAGAGACAAGGAAAAGCTGAAGAGTGAGGGAGGGTTGGGGGGGGGGGGGGGTGGAGCGACCAAGTCGGACATACTGAAAGAGAGACGAGGAGAAAGAGTTCGAAAGAGAGAGAGAGAGAGGGGGACAGAGAGAGAGAAGATGGGCGGGTGGAAGATGCTTCGGACAGACTAAAACAGAAAGAACTAGAGATGAGACACACTCGTTTAATTAGAGAGAAAGAAAAAAAAAACACACACACACACAAAATCATCTCATCCGCACTTTGGGCCCTCCACCATCCCCATCTTGTAGGGCACCAAGCCTAGAGCGAGCACTTAGTACCGGGTCTGGCTAGAGAGTCTGAAGACAAATGAAATGTTCCATCCACATAGAGGGAAGACGCGCGACAGTGGAAAGTAAACAGACCGGCGGGATGCCGCGCGCGCTTGTCACTCACAGTCTCACGGGACAATTAGGTTAGATCTACTGCAGTGGTAGCGGAGCAAGACAGTAACTGTTGGATAGGACCCCCCCCCCCCCTTCCTTTGATTGTTGGAAACAATACATGTGAGGTCTACTGTTACGGTTGTTCTACGCCTTTCAACCTCCTCTGGGGTATTTATCTCGGATGTGAGGTCTATTTCTCACTTTCATCCACTGTTGGATACATTTAACTGTTGATTCTCCGTCAGATTTGTTTGATTATTCAGTGTGGATTTTTGTTGCAAAATGTTGTAGAGTGTATATTTAATGAAAGTTATATTAGTTAATTTTACCCTTAAAATTATTTGGTAGTTTTATTAAATTTATTTGGCAGTTTAATTTTAGATGTGTGAGCCAGTTCAACGTTGAATCTGTATATTAATTCAGTGTAAAGGTCTTTATTGTAGTAGATAGAGAGATGCCCCAAAAGCTGGCCTTCAGTAAATCATGATTTTTTTTTCTAGTTATGTGTGTGTTGAAGTCAGTAGTGGCATAGAACATTTTTAAACATTTGTCACCATTTTAAGGTATACAATGTCTTATGGCCGATCTGTTGGTTCCGTTAAAAACCAGATTAAACAAACGAAGATTTTTTTTTCTCTAGCATTAAACAGTTTCAATGTCAATTAAAAAGAAATATATATAATCGATGAAGAAAGAGAAAGAAAACAAGCATTAAAAAAAAAAAAAAAAAAAGCCCTGAAGGTCCCTGGCTTGAATGTAGCTGGATTTGGATCTTTCAATTGCTGTTTGGAACCTTGGTAAATTCTAGCCCTCAAGTGGGTGGTGTGCATGACTCACTCACCTATGACGTGTGTGTGCGAGCATTGGTAATCAATACAAAGTTACATTATTCCAGCTTAAGGAGGGGAGGGAGAGGACAGCCCAGGGCGTGTGCAGTGTAGTCATAATTATTCAGCACAGTGGTTGTGGATAGTTCATTGTTATTAAATGCACGGAATCATTTCGTGGAGTTCTTGTGTCGAATCAGCCTTAGGCAAGCCTCGCAGCAATCTGCGTGTGTTGTGTAGGCTTTATATTTCGTGAGTATAAGAGGCGAAAGGGATCTTAACAGTTAGCAGTATAAGGGGTCATATTACGCTTGGAAGGTATAGTACTAGTAGTAATCGAGTGCATTGCATTAACATCGCCTCTCTCTCTCTCTCTCTCTTTCTGTCTCTCTCTTTTTCTGTGTTTTTTGTTCTCTCTCTCTCTCTTTGTCTCCCTCTCGCTCTCTCTCTCCCTCTTCATCTTCGTCCGTCGCTCCCTCTCTTTCTTCCTCTCCCGTCTCCATCTCTCCCTCCATCCTTCCCCCCCCCCCTTTCGAAAACAGACAGACAAACACTCGCACACACTCACGCACGCACATGAAAACTCCGTCAGTTATTGGAAGAAATGCAATTTTGAATTTGCGGGACCGACGTTTAAAAAATGCAGTGAACGAGAACTAATGTTTCTTGCCAGCGAAATATTATATATTATGTGATATAAATGTAAGGAAAATATTCTGGATATTTAAAAGAAAAAGAACAAGAAGAGGAAAAGAAAATGTTATGAAACAAGGCAATTTATGCTCAAGGGTGATTATATATGTTTAAGCCACGAAAACTCAGTGTTTCATATATGATACACATGTATGTCTTTTTCAAAGCATGGCTTGAAGTGACATGCAAAGAAACCATGCCATAAGGCGCAAATTGTAAGTGCTGAAGACTTTCCATCTTAACCACGTCTTTGTTATGTTTTTTTTTTAAAGTTATCCAGAAATTCACAGTTGGAAATCTGTACTTGAACGCCATGTGTTTCGAGATATTTATTGCTTTTTAAATTTTTTTTTTTTTTAAAATAAAGATCTACTACTCCAGTGAGAAAATAATGCGGAGACTAGAAAATAATTGTGAGAAATTTTAGTGGACAGACTCACAAGACCACAGCATGTTAAAATACAGTCTTTATTGTTGATTGTTGTTGTGAACGCCCAGTCAATGTATCACTGACACTGAGCGTGGGAGATGTCAGGGCAAGGCGATGGGTGGGAGAAGGTGGGAGAGAAACAACGGCAATTGAGGATGGGACGGGAGGATGAGGAGTTCGGGGGCGGGGAGTATTAGTGGAGGAAGGAAGACACTGCCAGGTATCAGCCCGCCCCATCAGCACGGCAGCCGGGGGGGATACACTTCGACAAGACGTCATTTTCTTTTTAGTTTATCATTTCTACACCTTTTCAAACACAACTTTCCACGATATTAGAATGCAACCCATTGCCACTGCGTTTTCTTCACATATATTCCGAAAGAACGGGGCGTTTGCTGCACCTCAGAACTAATCGTGGCGTTTATAGAAATTCATTTCTGCCCCCAGCAGTTACTATCAGGTTGAGACAATGTTTCTTGTGTCTGCCATAGTCTGATGCTATTCATTATATTTTTGTCCATATTATATATGTGAGTGTGAATATATCTTCCATGTATGATGTGTCTCATTAAGTGTTCTTGTTGAAGGTAAATAGAACTTAATCTTATCCTATCTTATTTTGTCTTGTCTTCTTATTTTATCTCATTATATCTTATGTTATCTACAATATTATGATAATTCATATATAGCGAAATTAAATGACGATTGTCTTGAAACAGTTTTCAGACTGAAGGCGTTTTGCTATGGTGGCTTGGTTATGCCTCCCTTGTATGCACAAATAGACAGGAGGCTGGCGTGTACATGAAATGTCAATTATCCCAGTGGGGCCTTATATTGACGTGTGTGCGCTGACAAGCCGGGGACCCACCTAGATAGAGCTAATTAATTCTCTCGTTATATCACACGCTCACCTTATTTTGTTACTATATACTCATACGAGGTACGTTTGATTGAACCCTTGTTGCTAAAGAGAGACAGGCAGACAGGCATACAGATTCTGAGAGAGAGAGAGAGAGAGAGAAAGACAGAGGGAAAGAGACAGAGAGAGAGGAGAGAGAGGGAGGGTGAGAGAGCAAATAAACATCTGTTCACTGGGATTATTTGGATTTCCAGGAATCTAAAAGTGTTATCAGATTGTTTATAACATCATCACTGCATTCAGATTTTCTTCCCTGTCCTCAATATCAGTGCCATGACCAAACAAATATTTGTTATCTCGGAGGAAAAATCAAAGAGGGGAGGGGCAAGGTATGTTTGCGTGCTTGCCCGCCTGTCTGTCCGCCTGTCTATCTGTCTTCTGTGCGTCTGGTTTCAGTCCATCCATCTGTCTGCCCGCCCTTCCGTCTGTCTGTCTGTCCGTCCGTCGGTCTGTCTCCCTTTCTTGCTGCCGAATGGAAAATATCAGTAATGCCATCGATATAATAAAATAAATTAAATAATTTACCTAAAATTTTAAATTGTCTGTTCTCTCTTTGTATTCTTCCTCCCTCCTTCCTTCCTTTCTCCCTCCCTATCCTTCCATCCTCATTTTTTAAAAAATTCACCCACCCCCTGTCCTGCTTTGCTAGATAACCTATATCAACATCATAACAGACATCACTGTTGCCAATCTTTCGCATTGTAAACAGCTCATCTATTTTGAGCACCTGGCTTATCCGTATCACGTAGTGTGCATTTATTTTATGACTTTTTCTTTTTTGAATTTTGTTTTGTTTCTTTCCAGTTGACGGATCTCACAGTTATACTGCTTTCTTTCTTTCTTTCTTTCTTTCTTTCTTTCTTTCTTTCTTTCTCTTTCTTTCTTTCTTTCTTTCTTTCTTTTCCTTCTTTCTTTCTGTCTTTGTTTCTTTTTTCTTTCTTTTCTCTCTTTCTTTCTTTCTTTCTCCTTTCTTTGTTTGCTTCTTTCTTCTGTTGGATTGTATTACTCTTGTGCCTTCAACCCAATCTCTTGTTTTTTTTCTGTCATCTGCAGAGAATGAGATAAACTTCCTCAAAGAGACGGAGGAAATGATGAAAGTACAGCGGGGTTTTCTGCCCCCAAGGAATTACGACAGTGATTGGCCCAGTGCTGTCAGTCTGCAGCAACATACAGGTAAGATTGGAGGTTCTCTGTCTGTCAGTCTATAGTTAGGTGGGTGGGTGGGTAGATAGATAGATAGATGGGTGGGTAGGTAGCTAGGTAGGTAGGTAGGTATTGTTTTTGTCTTTCAGTAAGTTTCAGTCTCATGGCTTTAATGTGTGTCTGTGTTTATGTGTCGTACTTCTGTCTGTCTGCATGCCTGCCTGCCTGCCTGCCTGTCTGTCTGTTTGTCTGTCTGTCTGTCTGTCTGTCTGTCTGTCTGTCTGTCTGTCTGTCTGTCTGCCTGTTTGTCATCCATCCGTCTGTATATAAGTATATTATTATATGTTTGTGTGTGTGGTATGTATGTTGGGAGATAAGGGAAGGGGGAAGGAAGGGAAGAGAGAACAAGATATAATGTATAGCCGTCAGTTCTTCAGTTTGTGTGCCAGTATTTCTCATATGCTATCCGCCCCTCCTTCTGGCTGCTCGTATGTCTCCCTCTATTATTGTCTATCTTTTCATCTAGTTCTAGCCAGCGATAAGAGAGCTCATGGCTGTAGTAAAAGAAAGGGTAAAGGAGGGCCAAAATGATGAGGAGGTGGGCGGGAGACAGAGAAAGCGCCATGATTAAGACCTCTTACTGCAAGGCAGCCGATATATGATGTTGTTTATAAACGTAGGGCCCTTATGTATAACTCGGCTGTCTCGGTCCTGCTGTCCCGTTGTTCCAATGCTAGAAGGGCCGTGAGTTTTGGCAGTAGATCAGCTCGAACAGTGAGTGAGGTTTTGTTGCCCACAGGGATGCAGTTGTTGAGGAAGTCTGATCTCGTGTGTTGGTGCTAAAGGCATCCAGTCCCTGTGTGCACCGCTGAACCACTGGAATAGTGTTTGGGTTTTCGAATATCAGATTGCTGAACAAAGCAATAAAACGCTGAGAACAGAACTGATATAAAGTTCAGTTTTCTTTCTTTTCTTTTCTTCTTTTGTTTGTTTTGTTTTGTTTTGTGCAAAGTAAATACCTGAACAAAGCAATAACACTGAGAACTGAAGTGATACAATGTTTAGTTTCCCAGATTTGAACTAATTTAGCAAAGCTCACACGGGTGCAGTCGTTGAGGAGACCAAATCTCTCTGTTTGCGTTGGATGAAGACAGTCAGACTCTTGCAGCTTAGTGTACCACTGATGTAATGTTTAGGTTTTCAAATATTAGATAACTGAACAGTATTCTTTTCAACTTTGTGCATTTATTGGTATATTTTTTTTTTCAATTACCAAATAACAGAACCATATTTCTTATCTCTATCCCCATAGCTTTGTGCACCAGTAATTTAATGGTTAGTTTTTCTAATGTCAGTTAAGAACATTATTCCTAATCCCTTTCAACTTTGTGAGCCACTGATATTTTTGGTACAAAGACAGGTTTTTTTTTTTTTGTGAAATACATTATTTCAGATTTAAAAAACAACAAAAACAACAATTTTTAAACCTTTAAGCACCTTTTCTTTTTTGCTTTGTATCATAGTCGAGTTTCAGGTTGTGGGTCTACTCCGTATAACAAATATTTTAATTTAGGGGAGAGAATAGGCTTTGCTAGAAAAAACAGTGCCAGGCATATTTCAAATTACATGAAAGAGAAAGAGAAGGGTTAGGGGAAGGAGGGCAGGGAATGAAAGAGAAAACTTGAAGACATTATTTTATAAAACCCATCCTGTTAAAACCGTGAAGGAATTTCTGATGCTGCAAAGTACTCGTATCCCTAGAATGAATCCTTTGGGATTCGACAGTTCAGTGACAGCTCATTCAGTTAGGACTGGGGCTTCACTCGAGCATATCGGGCATGTCAGCATTCGCAAAATTAAAGGAAACATAAGGTAATTTCGATGGATTAAATAGCAACTATACACGGAGTTTATTTGTGTAATATGTCTGTATGTTGGCATACAAAAATACATACTGTTTGGCTGATTGAATAGTAGTCAATAAGTTAATTCGTCTGTCCATCCGCCTGGCTGTCCGTCTGTCTCCCTTACTGTCTGTTTGTCTCTCTGTTTTGACTATACGGAAGAGTGCATGGCTGTGGGAAGAGGGGGAGGGGGGGGGGTGGTGCTTTCATGATAGTCGACAGGAAACAGAAGCAAAAGACGTTTAAAAAATTCCTTTCAGCAGAGCGCATGATGTTTACATGTGCATAATTATCTCTGGACAGCTCATATGCCCCACTTATACTGTACACGTTTGAGCTGAATCAACCCAAGTCAACAAACTGTATTACTAGAAAAGTAAACAGGGGTAAAGTTATGGTGTCGGCTTCCCAGACACAGAGTTGCATGCATGACTGCATTGTTTTATGCAGCAGCTCGACACGGAAAAGTTTTGGCGCATGAAATGGATAGAATTATCCATTGTTATTTGCTTGACGTAAACCTCTTGTGCTCTTATTAAAAAAAAAAAAAAAAAAAAATTTAATGAATAGGGAGAAAACACACAGCGGTCTTTCTATTACGGCTTCCCTGTAATAAGTGGTCCTAAAATAGACGTCTATCAGTTACCGCTGTCTTCCAAGAGAACGGAATACATTCATTATGTTATTTTATTTCATCATTATTTGTTTGATGTTATTACCTGGGTAAGCTGATGAGTGACGTCAGCCCGAGGGCTGCTAGAGTGCAGGTGCATCTGTTGTGATAGATTGTGTAAATGCCATAGGCTTTCCAGTTGGATGAGGAAACAAATAATCTTTATGAGGGAGAAAAAGTTAGCTTGAAGTACATCAAATGATTATCCAATTTAAACACATCGTTTGATATTCCTTTCCGAGTCGTGGACGTATTCAACCGTGGCAGGCGCAATATAGCCATAATCATGTTGGTGTGCCGTTAAATCCCAACACAGACATCAAATGGCTGCAGATATTTATAATTACTCTGCAAAACAATCTTTGTGAAGCGGAGGGGTGTCACATTTTTACACCTGGACTGCAAAAGTTGTCCACACAGAATCCGACTGGATTCATTGTAAATCTCCTCCTGACCGATACACTGGCCATCCGGACACTGAGGTCTGATGTAAATAATGGCTTTTGATGAAAATACACAGAAAGTTATTTCACCTTTCTTCTTGACCTTTTTGTTGTTTCAGTCATAATAATTAGCTTACAATAATGATTCCTCATGTATTAATGGGAGGTCGTCGTGGCCAGCTCTGTTAATTTCCTTTGCCAGATACAAGAGGTACTGAAGACGCAAAGTAGAGAGAGAAAAAAACAACAACAAAAAACAAGAAATTTTTACGCTTTGTTTGAAACACTGTGTGAACACACCCCCCCCCCCTCCGGTTTTCTTCTTGTCATAATTTTGTCCATTTTTTAAAAAAAAAATCAATCTTTCGATTGACAAGAAGTAAAGCGATTTTTTTCTTCTTTACACTGATTTGCTCAACATCTGTTGTGTCTGGCAAAGGGAAGTAATAGGGCTGGTCACAACGATCTCCCATTAATTGTTACAGCGCAGTTGCTCCACAACGAAAACCAAGTCGGTGAGTACATTTGTCATGTGACAACTCACACTGTTCAACAAACGGAGTGTTCATCTCCACTATGTGAGCACGACTAGAGCCAGAACAACTCTGGTTTATGCAAAATTAGATTCTTGGATCGCCACGCATTGTCGGGAGAGAGTATCCGTCCATCTATCCACAAGATGTTCTACGTGGTAGTGTTAAACAGCATGACTCTAATATAAATCCCGATCCTCTCGTTGATTGAGACGCCGTTTTTTTTTTTTTTTTAAAAATAAATGGCTTTTTAATCAGTTATTGAATGTGTATTTCAAAAATCCCATCGCTTAACAACCACTGGTTCATGGCCACAGTGTTATGCACTGCATCATGTAGTATTGATGATATAACCTTTGATAGCCAGTTTCTTTCACAGCCATTGAGTCAGATTTCCGATTTCGCAATTTGATGCCGTTTCGTGACTCAGTCTTAACAGAAATGAATTCCACCGTGCAGTAGCTTTCTCCGGTTAGGATTTGTTCGTTAGTCCAAGACCTGCCCTGCGACTTCACGAGTATGATCAGTGATGGTGCTCCTCATCTCGTGATCATGTTTCATGTTTTGTGGTTTGTTTAAATGTTATGGGGCTAACTCTCAACAGTAACAGCAAATATGTTGAGTCCTCCTCCTCCCCTTCCTCTCTCTTTCGCGCTCTCACTTTTACTCCCTCTTTCGCTCTCTTTTGCTCTCTCTCTCTCTTTCTCTCGCTCTATCTATCTATCTATCTATCTATCTATCTATCTATCTATCTATCTATCTATCTATCTATCTATCTATCTA
>JBCEWB010084833.1:704-12693 GCA_039654565.1 Peronia peronii
CCCAAAAGGGGGGGGGGGGGGGGCACAGATTATATTCTGAAGTACTCAAATTTTCTGAGTGAAATGTTCATTTTATTTAATTGTCTTCTTCACTTATTATTCATTTGCGGGATGATCTATGAGGCTGTTGTTGATAGGTCCTATATTACATAACTAGCAATGTATGTTGGTACTGATTCTCCAAGAATTTATAATCCACTTCTAAGCCTACTAATTTGTGGGACTCTTGAAGTTAGCATGGCTCAAAAGTCAAAAGATAACATTTAGCCAACTGGTCTGCTTTCAGTCGCAATGTCATTCTGTAACTTGGCTCAAAGTATGAGATGTAGTCTAATAATCTTTACGACTTTTAAGGTAATCTTTTACTGTATTACAGTAAGCATGGCTCTATATATATGACATATAGCCACTAGTCTGCAGAGATTAAACTTTAAAAAAAAAGAAAGAAAGAAAGAAAAAAGAAAACCAAAAAAAAGGGAGAAAGAAAGAAAAGGTGGTGATAGTATAAGATGAAGCTGATAAACTTTAAAGATAAATAATAAAAATCAACAAGATATTTTCTAATAAAAAATATTTAATATGTTACCCAAGCTACAATCTTATCACACATACATGTCACATGGCTCCATAGTCTTTTTTTTTCTTAACTGACAAAACATACACAGAAAAAAAATAACTTAAAATGTCTAATACATGTATTTATGAAAGTAGATACAAAATGGTTGGGAGAGATTTTTAATCACAGTGCAGCACATTCTGATTCCAGTTGATGAAAATAAAGCTTATTGAACTGCACTAGATTTCTGTTTCTAAAATGATAACCAATAGTTTATCATATATGTCTGCAACTTAGTATTACATAATAATGATACCACTAAAAAAGAAAAAGGATTAAGTACTAAAGTAAGGGGATGTCTATATCAAATATAACCTTAAGTATTTATTTAAAGGCATATAATCATTGTGCTATTGGCTCTCAATCAAAATGAAAAATTAATGATGGAATGAACACCTTACCAAAATTTGTAACAAACACGTCAGGTAATAAAATCTACAATGGAACTGTATATGCACATAACAAAACCAGCTGTTTATTTCATATTACCATATATAGTTGATAAATCAGCCAATACAAGCACAAATATCTCCATTTTTCATTCAAAAATACATAGGACGAACTATGAAACCACAAGCCATATAAAGCATGGATAATAAAGTGATACTCAATGCATGAGGCACAATGTGCCACTTTTAGCATGCTTAAAAATCTGAGATTTAGTGCATCAGTTATAAAATGCCATTATGTTCAATGTATGCATCAATTAAAACATGATTTGAACATATTTCAGGAGTCAATTTGACATGTAAAGTATAGATCAAAATGTCACACTCATAGCATAAGCCATATGTCAGACATAGTATATCATTTATATGTCACTGCACTACATAACATATGAACTATAAAGTGACACATAATACTTCTATGTGGTATTATCTAAAGCTTTATTGCACAATAGAAGGGGTAACCATGTGTGTTCATTCACCAGTAGTCTACAGACACAGAATATACATATACACACCTGCAAATCTCGTAAAAGTCTAAGTTGTGACGATGAAAACTACGCGCTGCAGGGTTGGGTAGAATGTCCCTCTTTCTTATTTTAAACCTAAACAGTGAAGGATAAAGTGCTCATGTTCATTGTCCATTCCCTATCACATTCCTCAAGTTCATTTTCAAAGTGCCTGTACATAAAATAATGCTCATTATCAAAGATCCTCATATTAAATACATGTAATGTTCACAAAATAAACTAAGGGAATGAACTGAACTTTTCATGTCAAACATCTCAAATATTATATGAGATAAAAAAGAACAAAAAACCATTATAATAATAACGTATGGAAGGAGCACATTTTTATTAAAAGATTAAAAATATGTGTTTAGGGTCTTTTTCAGATTAACAGCTTCTGATAGGTCTTCCAGAACAACTGTTTCATGTTGGTATTTTGTCGTCGTCAGAGTCAGGTTGTTTTTTTCTGTCGCTTTAGGCCTGGTTTCATTTCAATAGCAGCCAAGGTGTTCTGTCATAGTCAGTTCCTCTAAGGTTTGGCCACTTGTGGGTAACTGCCCATTGTAGCAACTCCACACATATTGTTATGGTTCCTGGCCATGTTGATGTAGCCTTTCATACCCCAACCTGTTCCCCAACTGTAGGTTCAGATGAAGAGAGAAAAAAAGAGAAAACTCGATCAAATAATGGGGAATGATTTTTCACCATATAGTTACTTCCCTTAGCTGGAGACAAGGGCTATTACCCAAACTTACTACGTGTACAGAAGGAAATGTACGTGTAATATTTCTTGAAACGTACACAATAATAATAAAGTTTTGAAATATTTATAGTTACAAGAATTATTTTTTTTCTTATAGTAAAAGTTTATCAGTTTTTTCTATGATTAACAGTTCAAATAAAAAAGAGGAAAATAAGAGTTCGTCCTTCTTTACAATGCTTGTCCAAGAATCCTTACTAAATAGAAGTATTCATATTGGTGGCAAACAATCCTCATTTGTCACGCGGCCAGTCAAAGTGAGAGGTAGGTCGCTGGGCTAGAACCAAGAAATTGGGCTTTGAATGTGATGATTGGAGTCAGACATTGATTTTAAAAAATTTTTTTTTATTGCAGAAATCGAAAGTACATTCATTTCTGAACAAGACAGTATTGGTCTTACCCTTAATTTATAAATATTAGTTCATTAAAATTTTTTGTGAGGTTGGTATGTAGATTTATGCGTTCGACCATTCATTTAAACTCGATTTTCTCGGAATTTCGGTCATTGCTGGGGGGTCCCCCCTTGTCTCTTTAAACTGCAATATCTCTGGCTAGAATAAAGCTAGCTCAGAACTTTTTTCACCACCTGAAAGGGTATGAAATAACATTTTACATGATACCAAATACCCCATATGGTGAAAAATCGACATACGTCTCATTTTGACTGACTGCGAGACATTTATTGTAAAACATGGACGTTGTCTTCAACATGGACAACATTTAATCCCAAAAGAGCCAAAGTGCTGAGCTGCTCAAAAGCTTATTTATGTATCTATGAGCATAGTTTCTGCTGGTTGTTTGTTGCTTAGTTTGTGTTTGTTTTTTGTTTTTCTTTAGTGTTGTTTCATTTTCCTTTATTTTCGTCTGATCTTTCCAATGGGTATGGCTAAATACAATGAAATGCAGTGGTAATGAATAGGTGCAAATTTATCATGACTGCAAAACAAAAGCCAAAGCAGACTTTAGATTTAGAGGTGCCTGTACCTGTTTTTGACAAGCCAAAAGTCATTGCCATTTTCTGATCCATATCCCACAATGAGCACAGCATGATCCAATGCATCTTCAGTGTTCATGCATCCTGGTTCCATGTAGACACCTGTGGCATAAAAGGACCAAATATGAATGAAGGATTGGCTTGACGAGCTGTACATTTCATTGCTGATACTGATCAAACCAATCAACTAGTCAGTCTATCAATTAATCCACTAATCAATGTCACAGTCATCCAACCAATTTATGAATTAATAAGTCAGTCGATCAGTCAGTTTGTCAGTTGCCTGTTTATCTATCTTTTAATTTTCAGCCTGTCTGTCCACTGTTTATACTATCCTTCTGTCTGAAAAATCCACCTCTTTTTCTTGCGAATTATGTCTCTATCCACATATTCATCCTTCACTCACCCACTACTCTACTCACTCACTCATCTACCTATCCATCCAACCATTCATCAGTTTTCCATCCATTTATCCATCTATCTGTCATTCCTCATGATCTGTATAGGTTTATGCATCCCTCCATCTGTCAATCCATCTCCCTGACTGTGCCCTTCTATCTTGCCCCCTCATACTCCATGTACACCCATTCATATTCTGGCCCCTTGCCCAACATGCCCTTATCAACTGACCTCCACCATAACTCTGGAAGCTGGGATGTGCAGCATCAATAGCAATAGAAATGGGACCTTTCAGCCCAGCAGCTGTCTTCATTGCATTTTCGTCACCTGGTGTAACGTCAGTGCAACCAGTTATCCTAACTTTGACCTCAGATTTCTTGAATTTGCAGCTGTCCGTCTGGGAGAAAGACATATGAATAACAAGGTCAAGAAGAGGAGCGGATCCTGAAACTGGGTCTTTGCTCAAAACATTCTGATTTTGGGTTTTTGTTTTCTTTAAAGGTTCTAAGGTGTGGAGAGGAATGTCAAGCAGTGGATGAGTGGCCTCTCTGTCATCCAGGCTTTGGTTCATTCGAGGCTCTATACCCCCTATAGAGCATCAGCATTTCGCTGGCTACAGTCAAACTGCATTTGAAAGGCTTGATTATGATCTCCTTCACTAATACCATCGGGAGTCCCAATGTCAGGAGTAGACTTGCTAGCCATCTGAGGCACTGACAATATCGAATATCATTGAAAATGTTTGCCTGGGCCTTAAAAACGGACTTCCCACGGCCTACCGAGGGTGGGAATGTGCCCTGTTTCTGCTATAGTGCACTGTCTATCACAGCAAGGGCAAAGACATTCTTGGTTTTGACCACGAAGATATGGGGGCTATATATAGGCCCATCTGGACCCTAAAATGACTCTACGGGAGCCCTTTTGCTTATTGGGGCAAGGGATCAGAATGGAGGAAATGTGATCAGCGGCACAGGAAACATCAAAATAAAACATAGATGAAGGGAACTCCAGTATGTGAAACAAACATGTTTTGGGATTGAAAGCCCGATCAAAGGCTGTTTTTCTTGTGAAAAAAAATTAAATGCGTTTTTCTCGCAGGAGGATTTCTAGCACAAATACGCGATCAACTTTCTTTCTTTTTTTTTTTTTTTATTTCTGGAACACGCCATTTGGCAGCAATACCGAGAAAAACAATACCCAAAAATGGTGAGAGGGGATTTTTGATAACATTTTAATTTTTTGAGAGATGTGAGGTTTTGGAGTCAAATTTTCAGATTTCTGTTGTTAGAACTATTACCATATGCATATTAATAAACTTAAGCATCTAAGGCAGTATTTAAGGACTCAAACTTTCATCAAGTACTAATACTGGATGCAGGACATCATTTAAGCTCATAATTAATGATACTTCACATACATTATGCAATGTAAAGTTTTACTTCTTAATATGTGTCCTACAGCACAAAAGCGTACAAGGCAGACATGCTTTTTTAAAAAGGTTTCCCATTATAGCATTATAAACATAAAAGCAGGCTTAGGGCTAGGAACATGATCGCAGATGCCTGTCACAGATCTGTCACTTGAAGAAAGAGATATCAGGGTATTGGTGCAAGTGTCCTCACAGCTCAGTGTGATTTACGCCTTGCCATTGTTATTTGCTCAGAGACAAGATGACTTACCTCTGCCATGTATGGGTAGTCAGATTCCAGTTCTAGACCTCCGGTGTGGTTGATGTATGCAAAAGCTGTGTTCATGACACCACCACTACAGCCATTGCAGAATTTGCCGTGACAACAGTCCACAATTTGCTGCTCGCTAAAACTCAACAAAGTTCCAGTCTTTAGGAAGTTCTGTCCCTCAGTGGAGCCAGTCTGAAAAATGTTAAGAAAAAAAAAATGTTTAGTGCTCCTTACTTTAAGGAGCAGCTAGATGGGAAAATAAAAGATAAAAAAATGACAGAGAGAACCAGGACGTAAATAATTTCCTATCATGATGTGAAAACATTGAAAATATAGTATTATATCAACATCAGCTAGAAAATAAATGTGTCGACAGTCAAGACTGTAGAGAAACATATGACAAACTTGACAACAAGAGATAAGAAGACAAATACTGGTACGTGATATTTAATCAATATAATATTGATCAACAGAAAGAAAAGGGGTTGACATATAATATTATCAGCAAATCAAGCTACTCACACTAAAGCTCATCAGTCTGGAGCCTGAGCCACTGGACTCTCATGTTGAAGCCTCCAGCTAATCCTCCTTTTTCCTTATACCATGTAAAAATTCTCAATCCATTAGCTGACTGCTTAACAGAATACTGTTTATCAACGCAACCATATGGTTTCATTTACACCATGTAGAACAAATTATCGTTGATAAATACAATGATATTGCATGTGAATTTGCACATGTGTGTAAGTAGGTCAGAACCAATATGTGCAGCGAGTGTCCATAAAAATATCATATACAATAAAGTGGGCATAAAAAAGTACAAAAGATTAAAGGTATGTTAAATTATGAGACCATACAGGATCAATTATACTTGACCTTTGAGTTAGAAAGATTGACTAAAGATATGTTGCTTTATTAAGTATGATTTTACTAACCGTGCTGAAGGCCCAGCAGCTGCCACAAGCACCTTGGTTCTTAACAGGTGTGACTGCCCCTTTGACCCGCCAGTCCATTTTCTCAGGTACAGCCTCATTGCTGGGGAAGAGAGAGTCACAGGTCGGGTATATTCTGTTCATTCTGTTGCCAGTTGAGTACTTGCCTAGTCTGTTGTGCCTGAGGTATTCGTCATGGGTCTGGGAATGCAAACAGATAAAGAATGTGAATGTACAAATTGCGCCAATAATATTGGCCTTCTATCTATACATGTGTGTGCATTGGCCTTGTTTGTGGCACAATTTCTGGTATGGAAGAGAGAGGTGGGTCAGGGCCGGGAAGGTGGGAGGAGAGAGATCTAATTTGAAATTATTATACTCATAGCAACATAAAGGACTGGCCTCTGCTTTGTATGAGTATTTGGTGAATGAGCATTAGTGCTCTTGTTTGTTTGTTTGTGTTGAGGTTTAACGGTACATCAGCACGATCATGGCTAAATTGTGCCAAACACAGTAAGATATGTTTACATGTCAAAAAGGCTGATCAAGTAGGACAGAGAGCGGGATAAAAGACAGGAGCAAGGAGAAAGAAGCTATGTCATCCCTGGAACGTTGAGAATGGCATTCCAAGGGAGACAACTCATCGACGGCATTTTTTCACTGCCTGCAGGTGGGAACAGAGAAACTACTTATATACCCCGTCTAGTTCTTTGCATCTGATATTTTCCTATCCCTGACCTTACATTTCACTATGTTGAGGTTGGGGACAAAGACAAAGATTATTGCTTCACAGCCGAATACCATGTAGGCAACCCCTGACATTAGATGCAAATGTTGATAAGAAATATCTATGCAAGTTTAGAACCAGATATTTTAAGTTTTCAAGAGAAAAAATCATAATAAAAAAGAAAAACTCTAAGAGCCTGACTTACAAGCTCTGAGGTCATGCTGTGACATTTTGAGATGGAATTCACAGCCAACCTTAATGTTAAATTACGTTATGTGTGACTGAAACTAAAACTGAACACATCAATGTCGCATTCACTGTAAAGAGATGTGTCGTTTCATTGAAACCTCCACAACCCAGTGTGACAAATATGATACAGAACAAAGACAAGCTGACTAAAACAGAACATAACTGAAAATTTGAGTAGTTATAAAGAGATAACTATAAAGTACAGAATTGTATCAATGACCAATATCCTATTGACATAAAAGATTTCACTATAGCTGGTGATATCCAACATTACTTCACGGTGATACCATGGTATGAGTATTCTTGTTAAAGCTGCCCTAAGTCTTAAAGAGTTAATCAGCCAATGCCAACATACAAAGGAGAAACAGACAGTTTCCTGGGCTCACCATGTCAGAAAACTGGTTAACAGCCATGAAAAAAGAGACCTCTCCTTTGTGGAACTTGCGGTTGTGCTCCTCAATGTATTTGACGTTGCTGAGAAACACTGCAAATCTTTGGTTTTCCTCGAATTTATTTTGGTAGTTCTTATCTGAAAAGCAAGGAAAAGAAATACATAATGTATGATGACAGAAATTATCGTGTGACTGAGTACATTTTGTCAGTCGTATCTCTTTCAAAGCAAATCTGGAAGAGAAGGAAAAGATAATGAAAGAGAATGGTACAAATCATAAAAGATGAACATTTACAGACTTTTCCTCTGCCACACATAGAAGTACACAAACAGACATATACACATGTATGCTTACAATACATGATATAACCCAGTACACACAGAAAAAAACCCAACAGATTTTGGCAAAGAAGTCTAAGCTGGCCTTTGTGATGTGAAAGCTGGAACTGATAGCCAGGGCCTCTACATTTTAAATAAACCAACAATGGATTGGCAACAAGGAAAGATATGGGTAAACGAGAGGGGGAGATATAGAGATCAACGGACAGGATTGAGAAAATAGAGGGGTTATAAGAGGAGGAGTATAGGTTGAAAAAGGAGGAAAGAAAGAAAGAATGAAAGAAAGAAAAGGAGGCAGTAAATGGAGATCGGAATGAGGAAGTCACATTTGAAAACACAGGGAAGGGAAGAAAAGGAGAGAATGGAATTTCTATTTGGTTGTCTGTTTTTTGTTCCTGTAATTTAATTTTGATCAGTTGTACTAGTGACACTAATAATGGTGTGTTAATTTTGATGTGAAAACATACATGTATTGCCATCTTCAGCCAGATGCCTTACATTTTCTCTTCATACATTATTTTAAATTCGGAGGGGAGAAGGGGAGGGGGGTCAGAATTATTAAGTTTTCTCCTGCCTTCATCAATAGCTTATCATAATAATGGTATTAACTTACTGTGCTTCGCCTGGAACATTTTGAAGGCATCTTGGTAGGGCGCATAGGAGAGGCGGTAGGTGTTGCTAGAGGTGAAAGACATGGACATTGTTTGCACCAAGTTGGACTTGAAATCAGGGCGGGCCTTGGTGGCAACAAAGATGGTCAATAGGATGGCGAGGGTTAATTTGGCCATGTTGCTTTAGTATCACAGTACCTGTGAATGGATGGAAAAGTAAATGAAAAATAACAATGGTAGTGTTAAAGTTATCAATGTTTGCCTCGGTTTACATTTGTGCACAGTAACTGTTATTGAGGGCCACATTTAATTTTACCATCTGGTTTACTGATGATCAG
Organism: Peronia peronii; assembly: GCA_039654565.1. Classification (NCBI taxonomy): domain Eukaryota; kingdom Metazoa; phylum Mollusca; class Gastropoda; order Systellommatophora; family Onchidiidae; genus Peronia; species Peronia peronii. The sequence goes on from JBCEWB010084833.1 coordinate 9,695, forward strand.
ATATCTCCAGCGACTGGCCCGCATTACCAAAACCTTGAAGTGGCAACTTATGTGTATTGTTTCGAGGGATGGGAAATGGGTGGGGATAGCAACCTCTGTATACTTAGTATACTATTGGTCGACACTCGCGAACAATCGCACTCTGTTCATCTGTGTACCCTCATGTGGGATCTAAAGCCAAAATCTGAAGCACACAAATGGTCGCACACTGAGTACTCAATAGAACGCTGTACAAATTGGTTCTGGCTTTCATCGCTGCACGATTTTGCACTTGACTATTCTGTCTTTTAATTTCACAAGCCTATGTTCCTCTACGAATAGCGTGCCTCCGCTCATGATCTCTTTACATTTGAGTATGAGGTTGATATCATAAATAGACGGACGCTTCATACGATTGGAACAGGAAATCATTGAAATTTCATATAAGGCCATAAGTAAGACACTTCAACTGCGCTGAAATTACAGTTGATTTTATTGTAAGTTGTAGGAGTCTAATATTGATTCCAGAGGCCAAAAGCCGAATAAAAAAAACTCTCCATGTCAATTTTTCCGTGAAAAAAAAAAACTTTAAAAGCGTTTTTCTCAAAACCCGTTTTGTTTTTTTTTTCAGTATTTTGCTATCTATTTTTTTGTTTCTGAACTGATTCTAACCAAATTTGGCACACAGCATGTTCACAACAAAACTAAAAAAAAACGTACATATGCGCATCCTATTCTGTTGGTAAGATTCAGAGAAAAATGGGTTTTTAATTTTAGTATGAAAAAATGGCGAGATTTGAAATTTCGCTACATGGCATTTTCAAAAATTTATAGAAAATTTTCTATTGCACACAAAGGGCTGAAAATATGTAACTTTTTAGATATTATGCTAAATAAAATGTTCACAAAGTCTTATTCAGTTTTGTTTAAATTTGACGAACTAGATAGATTTTGAAGTTAGCCATTTTAGAGATGCCAAAATCCAAGATGGCGGCGTTGCCATGGCAACTATTTGAAAAAATCGATTTTTTTTCACTGTATTCCTCTAATTTGAACATGCCGAATGCCATGGACAAGGTTAAAATAGCCTATCTTCAATAATAAAAAAAATCACCTTCAGGACCCGCACCCCCCCCTTTAAACAAACTGTTGAACAGGCAGACATTGAAGTGCTACATTATCTGATAACATTTCATTGACTCAGACATGCAACAGAAATCAAACAGACATACAAAACTTTCAGACTCACACAAAAGAAGAAAGAGGCTAGATCTGCGTGAACAGTTGTGCCAATTAGACTGGGCACAATCTTGATGCTGTATCCTGTGCGATACAAATGTAACTCGAATCAATGGCTGACTGGATTTTGCAATAAATTCACCTGTTTCTTTTCTTAACAGATTTGAATCTTTGAGACAAATTTTTATCAAGAAGATTATCTATATCTAAGTTTGATATAAACTTTGCAATCAGCCATTTTATGAGGTAAGTAGAAACACTAGAAACACTAATGTTTCACTGAAAAGCTGCTCATGAGATAGTCTCTTTGTAAGTCACTCAATTCACACTGTGTGCATTCACTACATGAATGGGATTAATATGGCTGAAATGTATAAATACAGCAATTCATTAATACTTAGCAAAGCTCTGAATAAAACTTCAAATTGCTGATGGAAATGGATGTCATAGGGAATTGTTTGTTTCTTTTAGGATTTAACCATGCATGAACATGATCACAGCAACAAAACGTTTAGCATAGCAGAATACATTTATGACTTAAAAAGATATATCAAAAGATATATATGATGTATGCAATCCAAGAATGCAGAAAAAAAAAAACTATGAAATGAGACATGTATAATCATATGGTTTGCTGTATGCTTGCCATACATTCATAATTTGCTTAATACACATTTATGATCATGGTTTCATATTTTTGAATCCAGGCTGTAAAAATCTCAGGATGTTCTGTGGCCTTATTTTCTGAAAAGATTCTCTCTGCAGTAGGTCAATGGTGGATTGCAGAAAATACTTCTAATCAAACCCAGTGCATGCAGATGTACATTGTAAATTTGATAACACTATGTCTAATAAAAGTTATAAAATCTATATTGTGAAGCAATTGACAAAAATTTAACCAAAATTTACATCATATGCAGTAGATTTCATGCAGGTTTTCACATATTTAGAATCCCGACAGACAAAAAGACATGATCAGATGGCAAGAGGGAGAGCTAACTGACTGCGCAGTCAGCACAATAAAGTCACAAAGTCAGGCCTCTCCCCTTGTAGTCCACAGATCCAGGAATTGTTCACATATGAAACTGCCCACCTATATTCATCTATAAATCCTCAAAATCACACAAAAAGTACACTATTGTGACATTACTTAATCTCAAGTTTATTTTCTGCCATGTGCTGAGAAAAGGACAAAAATGCTAAACTCGAGTAATTCAAGATGGATGAAAAGGATTTCAACTTCAGTCTCTCAGCAAAAGTTACTACATTGCCCAGAAATATGAAAATAAAATAAAGTGTGCTTCCTGGTGAGCTGATCATAAATTTATAAATATACAATGTATCTCAGTTTTAATCTGGCTTTTTTTTGTCCTTTACCAGAAACACAACAGAGGTGATAATCAAAAGGCTGGTATTGCAGGCGATCGCAAAATATATGTTGTCGTTTGAGAAATACTTACGGACGACTGGCAGGAAGCCACGATACTGTGCCTGCTTGTTCTGATAAGTATTAAGGTTGACTACTCTCTCCATAAGAAACAGGTGATGCCTTAGCTCTTCTGACTGTAATAAACAAGAGCATAATCTTACAGTAAATTTTTAAATACAAATTCTCTACATAGAAAAATAAAGATCCACAACCAGCTTTTTGCTTTTCAACTTAGAGCAGCATGTAATCAGGATGTGGTCCTAGGTCATTTTGGGGGGGGGGGGGGGGAAGGAAGGGGGGGTTCACGGAAGGAATTCCCCTACTTTTTTGAGATTTTTAATCAAACGAACAA
>JBCEWB010084844.1:2500-12692 GCA_039654565.1 Peronia peronii
TTCCTCCCTCTCTCTCTCTCTTCTTTTCTTTCATTCCTTGGCTCTTGTCTTTCATTCTCTCTTTCTCTCTCTCTCTCAGCATTTCGGTTTATATGCACATGGCACGTTATCTTCTCCCACCTTCTTTCTCTCGCTCCTCTGGTCTATTTCTTCACCTTCCCCCTGTTCGCATCTTCCTTCCCCCCACTCCCTCCTCCCTCAAACTGTCACCCACCCTCACCCACCCCATCACCCTAAAAAAAAAAAATCGGCTAAAATAAAAATAAAAAATAGACCAAAAAAAAAAAGATGAAGAAACAACCAGCAAGACCAGGTCGGTCACAGCAGCAGCAGCAGCAGCAGCACGTTCCAACACGGAGCATTGCTACACACTGCTGCACATGCCGCCCTCGCCCTTGTAATATGCATATAGAAAAATCCGGCTTTCAAAACGGCTGGTGTGAACTTCACATACAATGCGGGCACATTGCATTCTGTGGAGCCAGCGATGCTGAACATACCCATCCCCATCTCTCTCTCACTCTCTCTCTTTTGCTCTCTCTCCTCCTTTCCGTAGGCCCCTCCCCTGCCACTCCACCCCTCCCCCTTTCTTCAGTACACACATATACACACAAAAGCCCCCCCCCCCTTCCATCTTTTTTTTTTCTATTTCTCCCGCCCTTCCCGCGTTCCCTCCACACACACTCACATCCTCACTATGTACAAACCAACGCTGTTTCTCTTATGAATGAACGGTATCCTTACCCTGGGCGGGTGAACTAGAAATGAGATATCGATATTGAATTTTGACTGTATCGTATCGGATTATGTCCTAGTTCATCATGATTATCATTGTATACATTATATCTAGCATTGTATTATATACAAATCTCGCTTTGTCTAAAATGATATTTCATAGTTTTTTTTATTATTATTTTAAGATTAGCTGTCCTAATATACTACACACACGCGTGGTGAACTGCAGATTTTAATGTAAATTAGGACATCTTTTTCTAGAGTCCAAATTTGTTTCGTAACACATGAACTCCGTTTGACGTTTGAATTTTTTTGGAGAATCAAGGAAGTCAAGTCTTTCTCAACTGTGATTGGTTAGCTTTTTTTTTTTTTTTTTCGTTTTTTTTTTCTAAGCTTGCGTAATTTTTATAACCCCAATTTTTCTTTTCTTTTCCTTTGTCTTTTCTTCTTTTGAAAGATGTTTGATGGTAAATGAATGAAAACGTAAATTGGGATGGAGGTAAAGAAACTTGAAATTTATATATAAAGAGTTGATAAGCCTCTGCGGCGATAAATGTTTTGTGGTTTTTGTTTCTTCAGTACAAAAATCTATTAACGTTCTTTACGTTTGTTCACGTGAGATGCCAATGTGTAATTGGGGTTGGATGGTCGGATCAACAGAAATCCAGTAGGTGACCCACTGACCTAGAAATGCCCCGCGAACGATTTGAAATAATTATTACAGTGTTACCATTTCGTTGAATTTGTGGTTATTACCTTAAGAAAATGACAGCAACTGCTTCGCCTAACCTGCTTATGAATGCTTTATTGCCTCTACCTTTTAACAGGATTACATAATCGCTGTCGTCGCTATCATCATCATCATTATCATCGTCATCACCGTGATCACCTTTTTTTTTTTTTTTTTTTAAGAAATGTCTTGAAATTATAGACATAGACTGTCAGCCGGCAAACTAAATAACACATTATTATAAACAAACAGCAAATATACAGAATCAGTCAAGCTGAATTTGAAATTTGTCGTCATCATCACCATCACCAACAACAACATCAGGTGCATAACAACTTAAGCAAGTGTTACGACAGCAATGTAGACCGTATTTTTAGGAGCTCCACCCCGCCAATATGCCGGTACTTTCGATTGGAATTCTTATGCATTGTTTTAAACTCTCATATACACTTTCTGCAATATAGTCGAGTCTGGTGAAAGGCAACCCTTCCAGATAAAAAATTATACATGAGTAAAAAAATAGTAATAATAAAAATATGTAAAGTAATTGATTAATAAAAAATATATATATAAAATGTTGATTTCAATCAAAGTTGGCATTAACGAATACAAAAATATAAAGAACAAGAAAATAGCAGCGATTGATTTCAGATTCAAGAAAGGATACGTAAAGGGAGTTGACTTTAAGTGGACTGCACTGTATATTTTAGTGAAAACGCAAGCTCTTGACATCAGTCTGGATATTTAGTTTTCAAAAATTGATACACATCATTAATTTGATCACAGGGTAATGGACTTCTGAGACCTCTAGTACTGAAAATAGTAAAATGTAGACATTTTATTTATTTATATATTTATTTATATATTTGTTACTTTAGAAAGTACAGCACTGATTAGAGATTGGTGGAGAAGCAAAGGGAAAAAATAGATGGAAAGAACAGGTTATAAAAATGCATCATTTTTTATAGTTTTGTTTTTCCGTCATTTCGTGTTAGTTTATGGCATTGGAGGACCAAAAGGCGATTACGTCACTAGATCACCGACAATGAAGCACTGTATAGTTGTACATGTTTACTTAGCACTGATGAATATGGCCAACCTTGAATGAGATACTCCCACTGCGCACACAGAATTCTTTCAAGGGCAGTCCGAAATAAAGAAGATAGATATGCGGAAGGGCAGCAATTTAAAACCTTGAAGAACAAAAAAAAAAAAAAAGTATTGAAACATAGCAACGATATTTACGGACTATATCGAAGTCGCCCACTATAAATGAAAGGCATTGCCACTACAACGCGTTATCGCGGTCTTTTTTTTTTTTTTTTAAATCGGCCCCCGGGGGGGAGGGGGGGGGGCGGTATTCTGTTTTCTTAAGCAATAGAAAAGGTATAGAATTAGGAAATGGGACGGATAAGGAGTACGAAAGAGAGAGAGAGAGTGAGTGAGAGAGAGAGAAGGGGTAAGAGGGAGGAGAGAAAGAAGATGCAAATGATAATGTCAGGGCATAGTGAGGAAGAGACCCTGGCACGACCTTGCACCTTAACCCTCTTCCGTTCGCTTTTTCTTCTTCTCCTTCGCCTCCTCGACCCCGCATCCCCCCCCCCCCCCCCCCCAAGACTCCCCGCCCTCGTTTCCCCCCCCCCCCCCCCCCCCCCCCCCCCCCCCCCCCCCCCCCCCCCCCCCCCTATGTATAAAAAAAGTGGGAGGGATGGGGTAGAAAAGAAATTTATATGATGAATTGTGTGTGTTTTTTGTCTATTTTCATATTATATTATTTCTGTCTATGGGAGGGGTGAGGTAGAAAAGAAATTTATATGATGAATTGTGTGTGTTTCTTGTCTATTTTCATATTATATATCTATTTCTGTCTATGGGAGGGATGGGGTAGAAAAGACATTTATATGATGAATTGTGTGTGTTTCTTGTCTTTTTTCATAATAATATATATCTATTTCTATGTATGTGTGTTAGATCTAATACTTATGTATGAGATAATGCTTTTTTTAAATTAAAGTATTTCGGTTACTTCTACGGACATAGTACAGATCATCGAATGTATTATGTATGTGTCTCTGTATATAGTTATGTGTAGGTCTATTTAAAATTTTACATGAAGAAACTTTGGTCATTATTTAACAGTCGCGATGCTGTTTTATCATTGGGAGAATACGATATTGCTCAGATTGCTGAGCTTGCGTTTTTTTTTTTTTAAACACATTACCACATTGTTGCCGTCGCTGTGATATTTTTGTTGTGATTGTGTTTATTATGCTATCACTGACTGTCGTATTGAATATTGTTGTGTGGAATTGTAATACACTTGCTTTTATTTTCTTTTTTAAGAAACAACAACTAATATTGATCTTGTTTTAAAACCAACACATCAAAAAATGAATAAGCAAAGAATTAAAAATGTAATAAGCAATAAATAAATAAATAAGTAAATAATTGAGTAAATAAACAAAACACATAAATGAATAAATGAATGAACAACTAAGTTAATAAATAGATATATTTATATAAACACATAAATGAATAAATAAATGAATAAGTAAGTAAATAGATAATAAATAAATAAATAAATAGTAATAAATACACACATACACGAATAAATAAATGAACAAGTAAGTAGGTAAATAAATAACTGAATAAATAAATGGATAAATGAATAAATAAATAAACAAATAAATTAATAAATAAATAAAACCCACGCCTGCATATCCTTTCAACTCATCATTTACATCAGACACTGGTAAATAAAAAAATATTGGCTACCAGCAGAAATTGATGAACAAAAATTAACAGAAAGTGAGCAAACTGTATAATTTGTATAAGTGTTTCATTTATTTGCCATGCAGCAAATTATAAAATTCCGGACCGTGAATTAGTAGCAATTATATAGTTATGCAATTAGACACAAATTGACTCTGTCAATCATCTGTGTGCTCGGTTATACCTCGGGTTGGCGGTGAATGAGCCATTTTTACCTCCGGCTAAGTTCATTCCCTTTACCAGATACAAAAGGTGTTAAATGAGCATTGTATAGAAGGGAAAAAATCGCTTCTTCTCATTATTTGAAACGTGAAACAAACAATTATGAGTAAATCATCACGATAAGAAATTTAATAAATAAATAAATAAATAAATAAATAAAAATTCAACACATGGCGACTTGTTCAGAATTTTCTGTTTCGCATATTTCAAAATAACAAGAGAAAAAGTGATTTACTCCTTTTTTACAAAGTTTATGTTATACCTCTTGTACTTGGCAAAGGAAAGCAAAGCACGTTGGCTGACTGTCCAGATGTTTCATTGATTCATGCAGGTGACTGGTAAAGCTTATAATAGATCTGTTGTGGTGTCGGTCTATCATCAGACTCAGAGGAAGCGATTAATCTGCGACTGAAAGAAAGAAAATATCCTCATAATGAGCTGATCTTAAAGGATCTCGAAAATGAAAATTTACTGAATGGTGTGTCTAACATGGGACTGACGGGTCATATAGATGTGATTATTATTATTATTGTTATTTATTATTATTTATTTATTTATTATTATTATTGTTATTATTGTCGTTGTTTTTTTTAAATATATATTTTTGGAGGACGTTATATGTACATTGTATCTGGGGTTTTTTTTTGTGTGTGTGTGTGTACACCTCGCTGTAAGTGTACAGAGTACGAATAAAGTGCATAGTGAAATGCATAATCGGCTTCGATACCAAAATGTTCACATTCACTCATCACTGAAACTGTTCATGTATTTGTTTTCATTACTTACTTGACGGGTTGGAGGAAACTCATACACAGCACTAGAAGGAAAGTCGTGATTGAAAGAAAAAAAAAGAAAAAGAGGGACAGAAAGAACAAGAGAAAGGAAGAAGAAAGAAAGAAATCGAGAAAGAAAATAATAAATGAAGGAAGGAAGGAAGGAAAGCAAAGAAAGAAAGAAAACAAGAAGAAAAAGGAAAGAAAGAAAGAAAGAAAGAATGACTGACTCTCCGTTAAATATGAAGAATTTAGATGTGACAGGAAATGAAGACCGGAAATAAGTTGCCTTGTAATTACTAGCCTATATCTATGTATAATTTGTTTTAAAACATTTCATACCCCAGACTCAGATGTGTTGGTGTTAACGTAGTCCAATGAAATACCATTATAACATCATGGACGGCTGGTTTTCCCACTTCTTTGTACTGTCGCTGAAAGGAAGTCAAGTTATGTGTAAGAGGAGCATTAATTTTGCTTGATGAAATTGAGATAATGGGTACATGATCTAACTAACTGAGTGAAATGGCGCTCATAGCTCAGGTCAAATGTTGGTCTCATGCTCCTCTATCCCAAAGTACTGTAGCAAGCTGTAATTATATGGCTTAGTTTCATCATAGATCGTAGAATACCGCGATCTATGGTTCCATATCACTGAGAACTATGGGTGGAATTTACGAAGAGAATTTGAAGTGATACGTTAAAAATGAGCTGATTCTTTCTTTCTTTCTGTCTTCCTTCCTTCCTTCCTTCCTTCCTTCCTTCCTTCCTTCTTTTCTTTTTTTCTTTGGGGTGATACATTAACAATTAGGTGATTCTTTCTTTCTTTCTTTTTTCTATCTTTCTTTCTCTCTCTTTTTCTGTTTCTTTCTTTCTTGATAACATCTCAAACAGAACTCTATGGGAAACATTACTGGCAAGTTACACATTGCTTGTGTTGGCATTGCTGAGGTCTGTTAGAGAATTTTCAGGTAGTGAATAACAGAGCAGAGAGCTGGGCCGTTTGTTGTTTATTTTTCATTTGAAAAAATTATAACAATAAGAAGAAAACATTCTCTTCACATCTTAATTTTTTTGGAATTTTTCATGGTGTATGTTTTAAGCAAAGGGCGCAATAGTGATTTTTTCTCCTCTTTACACTACTTGTTCAATCCCTCTTTTGTCTGGTAAAGGGAAATAATAGGACTGAGCACAACGATCTCCCATTATGGACGGCTTTATGATGTATTGCTTTTTCTCTGAACAAAATGTATAGGCCATCGTGATTACATGCATTTATTAAATTAATTCGTCCGAATAAGAAATGTTTATAAAAATTTAGTAGTTAACACATATGATCAACAAACAATATGCTCAAATGTTATACGTAGTTATATTATATCCTTTTTTATTTTTATTTTATTTTATTTTAGCCCCATTGGTGTATTACCAGGACAACTAAAATAAATACATAAATAAAAACTTTTTTTTTTAAAGTAAAAAAAAAAAGAAAAAAATACACACACACACACACATATATGCACTCACAAATATGACGATAATAACAATGATGAAAATAGGCTGGAAAACTTGGCGCTTCTGATGATTTACTTCAGTAGAATTCACCAATATCCCGGGAAATTCCATCGACCCATGTCCTTGGCCTTGCCTCGGCCGTAAGTTTACCTCACTTCTTGGTTTGATCCTGTTAAGGTGGGTAGGAAATTTATGATCAGAACTCTTCGCTATGATCCTATTGAACCTAGATGCCCTCCAAATACATGTAGTAGTGGTAGTGAGGAGTGTTAATGATTCAATGACAGGGAAATTCCTGGCGTACTTTCGTGTTGGGTTTTTCCCGAAATCTTATGATCTACTATTTCGGCGCTTTGATTCTTCAGATTTGTTCCTTGATTATTTTGATGTATTAAGTCTGTTGTTAGTTTGCCATTCCCTGTCTTGAAATTCAAGATGATTTGCAATAAAATAAAGGGCAATGACAAATCATGATGTCTATAACGATATTATGCCATAAATATATATAAACATTTAGAGGAAATCAGAACAAAAACAAAACTAAAGCAAACTAAATTAATCCTTTCATTGCCCGACCTTTACACACACATTCTGTCGTCACCTCTGCATCAAAATGAGAAAACTGTATTAGCTGTTGAAACCGAAGCAGCTACTCTGCTGTGAAAAAGCTTATTATCTCGCCTAAGAAAAGTTGGAATAGCCAGAATGATCTGAGAGATTGATATGATTTTTCGAAATTATAATGATTTTTGTCTTGGCAGTGCTCTGTTGTGTTGGGTTGGGTTGGGATTTAACGGCAAATCAGCACGATTACTGTTACATTGGCCCATCACGGTGCGCACGTTTCCACGTCAAAAAAACTGATCAAAGTAGATATACATAAAATACAACGCTGTATGGACGATGAGTATTGCAAGCTATAAAAAGCACATCTAAATGTGTATATAAATTCGGATAATCAAATATTGTACAGCAAAACTAAAACAAACGGATGAAGTAAATATGCAACAACAACAACAACAAAACACACAAACACGCACACACAAAAAGGAGAGGACTGATTAAATATCAGGCATAAAATCAATACAGGTCCGATGAAGTAGAGGTCAATCGTCACCAACCAGAACCAATTTTTTGGACTGTTTTCATATGTAGTGTGACTTTCGCTGACATAGATCTAGTATCTAGCCAGACATCAGCGTCTCTTATCTCGGAGCACAGACAGCTTTCTGGAATCTCATCACCTTGCATGGTTGCTTCCACAGGACAATCACCTCTCCCTCACCACTAACATACTTTGTCAAAATCCTTTTCGGTAAAAAAAAAAAGAACTGTTTCGAGAAGAAGACGATTTGTTTTTTTGTTTTTTTTGTGATCTCTCACTCTTAGCCCATAGTGAACAAAATACAGTTTTTAAAGAATAAAAGATGCAATAGTTTTTTTTAAATGTATTTATTTATTGATTTATTTATTTACTTATTTATTTGGTTGGTTAGTTAGTTAGTTAGTTAATTAGTTAGCTAGCTAGTTAATTAGTTTATAATTCTGTGCAAAGTTATGTTTGATTTAATCGAGGAAATAATTCAACTTTGATGAAAAGACTGCCGATAAGGTAGGTCTAGTCACCCTAGTTCGGTCTGGTTATGTCTAGAGGCGGTTATCTCGATTGTCACCGTAGTGCCTGCCGATTACTCAGGGTTGGGCAGCCATCACACTGTCTATGGATTACTCAGCCTTTAACTCTTGATTCTGACTCCTAACCCTAACCCAACAGAATATTAATTTTTTTTTTTAACACCAGAAGAGAACCCACGACCTTGGTGGGAGATTATTTAAATCTCGGTCAAACCGATCCTGTCCTGTGAATTAAAAGTGTATGGCAACCTTGAAGTTGGTATTTTGGATGATGAAACTGAATGTTACTCAATGAAAGAAAATGTCTTTGGTGTTCTGAACGTGTCATTCTATCGAACGTGCAATTCGGATCAAACATCTAGGGAGTTTACTACTCAATTATTATCGCCTTTTCAGAATACCGTCAAACATGATAAGCTTTATTCGGCTTTATATAAGGAGAAACACAGATCTTTATTCAACAGTGTTGTGTGCCAGATTTCATATGATTACAATCAGTAGTTTTCTGCCGCTTAAGCCTTTTATGGGTTTTGTTGCAGATTTACAGTATAGATGATGGTGTGTGGTACCCATGGATCCGTCAGCCTTAGATAAGCACTGTGGTGTGTATGCACCCAATTCCCTAGGTCTTCCGTATGAATCCGTCAGCGATAGGCGGCCACTTTGGTACCTATGAATCCATTTGCTTAATGAAAAAGGAGATTTTTGCCATTACATGATTAGAGTTTCCCTTTCAATCTCCAGCTGTGACCTCGAGATCTGACCTCTCAGATTGCACTGCAGTGTTCCGTTTTACCAGAACTTTTAATCAAGAATGAAACTCAAACTGCTCCTCTCTTATATATATCTATATATATATTATTATGGCGTGGGCGTGGAATTATCGCATTTTCAATCGAGTGTGAAATTTTATCCGCTCACCCGCAATCGGTGAGAAGAGTCTAGATATCTGGCCTGTCAGTGCACAGCGTTCTACCTGCACTTTTAAGTTGGAGTGAAACCTTAACAGCACTTCCTTCCCTCACCCCCCCCCCCCCCACCAAAAATGCCCCTCCCCTCACCCTCCTCCTTCCTCCATCACTCACGGTGAGCTACATAACATCTGGTCTGAACAGATTCCACGAGTTACACTGCAGCTCACGAATTTTACTTGCACTTTTAAGCGAGAGTGAAGAAACTGGCCATTTAAACCCCCCCCCCCCCACCACACACACACATACACTTCCCCCCCCCCTCCCTCCTTCGAGCATCCCCATGTCCGACCATCTCTGTCAGGAATCTATTATACCGGTATATTATTCTCATTATCTGGTCTGCACAGAATGATAACAATTCACGAAGGCTACCTGCATCTTTGATCGAGATCGAAACGTTCACCGCTACCGTCCAAAGGTATAACCTAGTATCTAGCTCTCACCAAGATCCGATTAAAACAAGGAAACGTACAAAGTTTACCCTTGTATTTTTTGGGGGAAAAAAACGACAGAAATTGCTAGGTTTTGCCGTATTTTTTTTTTTCCAGAACTACCGAACAGAACGAGCCAAGCAAACATAGGAAGCGGGTGACCTACATGATCCATAGAATTATCTCCATTTAAAAAAATAAATTGGAGTTACTAGGTATTACCTTTGGACGGTAGACCGGTCACTTTCACCACCCTTCTCCTCCTTCCCCCCGCTCCCCCCCCCCCCTCCTCTTTCCGTTCCCTTTTCACCTCTAACCCTCCCTAACAGTGACCTATATTATTATTATCTGGCCTGGATAGATAACAACACATGGACTTTATTACCTGCAGGTTTACTCGTCGAG
>JBCEWB010084855.1:0-12692 GCA_039654565.1 Peronia peronii
CCACTGCGCCCCCCATTGCCGGGGGGGGGGGGGGGGGGGGTCATGAAAGTTTTTCACTATAATTTCCGTTTCAAACAACAAAACGTATCTCTTGGCGATCTACTTTTTACCCGCACCTCTTGTGTTTTCAAGAGCATATTTTCTGTTCGTGAAAAACATATCTGTTTACTTAGATATCAATATACAATATGGAAATGTCCCTTATGTATAACGAATAATAATAGTATTCCGTCTATGTTTTATATATTATATATTATATATCTATCCCCTTATGATACAATATACGTCTAGACACATATTATACTGTACACATTTAAGTGTGTGTGTTTTTTGTGCAAATTACATTGCCAATAAGTTATCAATATCATGCCAATATTCTAACCAGCCAGACCATGAACCGTCTATTTGCCTCAAAGAGGAAATGAAAAGACCGTAAGTTGACTGTCTCAGACATCGCCCTACAGTAGCAGCGGTGAAACATAGAACCGGTTTACTTTGTATTGTTTTTGCTGGTGTTTTTCATCTTTTATTGTCCTTGCCGCGGCTGCTATAGTTGTTATTCATGTTGAAGATGCTACAATCGTAAGAGTAGTGGTGATAGTAGTAGCTGTTATTGTTGCTGATGTTGTTTGTGTGAATGTTATTACTGTTGTCGATTCTATAGGTGTTTCTGCTATTGTTGCAGCTACTGTTATTATTGCTGTGGCTGTTGCTGCTGTTGTTGTAGCTATTGCTGCTACTGCTGTGACTGTCACTACTATTGTTGTAGCTATTGCTGCTATGGCTGTGACTGTTGCTGCGGTTGCTATTGATGTTCTATTTGCTAATGTTGCTACGGTACTATTGTATTTGTTTCATTTGTTTTGTTGTTGTTGTTGCTGTTCTTGCAGTTGTTGTCTCTGTTGCTGTCCCTGTTTGCCACTGGTGTTGTTGATATTATGCAGTTTGAAAACAGGCTGATCTGTTCTGACAGCTCGCGCCTCTGTGTCGAACGTCCTATATCCAGCCTTGAATAACCAGTCATGCAGAACGACCTTCATCCGGCCCTCTATAGCCCATATTTCCGCCAGGTGGTCTTTCTGAGACCAAGACATCGTCTCAGATTTGTTGTTTGCTTATTTGTTTGTTTACTTAGTAATATATTTATGAAGTCGTTAAACTGGAATTGACTGTGTTCTTGCATATTTTCATGAAAACAGAACTGGGCGTTACATGTGTACATTATGGTGAAACTTTGTGAGGTTGAAGGTCTTTAGCACAATGCATGTTTTTTTTAGCCCAAGCAGTGACATCAGATGATGTCGTAGTTCACAGTATTAATCAGCGTGAAACAGAATACGTTTTGATTAGCGATGTATTTCACATGCCAACTGGAGGCCAGCCAGATGGCGCAATACAATGGATGAAATGTTTTAGTTTTTCCAACATCTGAGTCATCAAAACAGAGAGGCAAGATTGCATGCAAACATTTTAACATATTTTATTACCGTTATCATAATTTTCTTCCCTCGCCCATGAGTGCTGTGAAAATCTTAACTATTTCATTCTATCAACTGGATATCATTAAATCACTATGTTTTCGGGGAACTGCTCTATCATAGAAAGATATGGACATGAAGCAGCACTGAAGAAGAGGGAAGGTATATAAATGTGTTCTGACGTAGGTAATATGTAAATGAAATCAGAGAAAGATGTAGGAAGAAGAAAGCCTACTGATTTATCGAAACCAAAACGATAACATAGAAATCGGATGCGGTGATGAAAACAGTTCTTACAAAATGAGAATACTTTATAAAAGGAAGGTAATGTTATTGCATAGAAGACAAAAGGCTGCAGAGAATGAAAATATGATGGCAACGATAGAGAGTCTGATATAAAGAGAAAGACATACGAATTTTCAAATGAAAAAGAATGCCTAAAGCGCAAAGGAGGCCGGAAATTGAAATCTGTATAAATATATACCTAGCCTATTATGTGCCAACTTACGAGATTGAGAGATATCCGTGTAGCCTCTGCCATACAAATCTTAATATTATCAAATTATCAATATCGCACAATAAACGTAGAATAATAATCCGCCAATGTGCACAGGGCATACGTTGACATAATCATGCAATGCTATGTGGTCTCCTCCTCTTTTAAACACTGTTTGAACAGTTTTTCATGAACGCTTACATTACACTCAACCTTGTATAACGCACTGAACGACATAGATGATGGCTTCCTTTCATACTCGGCGACATTGAACATCCGGAAATAGCAGAGAAAAAAAAAAAGAGCACTACCTCAACAATACGTGGCCTGTGTGTGCAGCAAAGTACAGGATGATCAGTCCGTCCACCACTTTAATACTTCTCTCTGGCCCGTTCCATCTCATCGCGCAGGAGCAATTAAGATGTTTTAATGTCAAATTGTTGCCAGCTTTTACCGCTCTTACGCTTTACGCTCCGGTAAATTCAGAGATTGACATGGATTAAGAGGAAACATCCAATAGGCTTGGCTGTTACAGATAATCAAGATTGAAGAATCAACATCCTGTTATAGTTGACACAACTTAAACTTGCAGTTTTGAAATGGAAAGTGTTTGTGTGTGCATATGTCAGTGTGTGATGTGTGGATGTGGGTGATGGGTATGTGTGTACGGATGAGGGGAAAAGGGGGGGGGGGGGAGAGGAGGGAGGGTGTATGAGAATGTCTCGTTGTGCTGATGGTATGTATGTTTTGTATGTTCTGGGGAGGGGGGAGGGGTCGGGGACGGATCATGTGTGTGATGTGTATGTCTATGACTGTGTAGTGAGTTGTGTGTATCTGATATGAAAGGAGAAAGGAAATGATAAAAGTGTTATCATTCTCCACCAAGGCAGCAGGACACTGTGCTGTCGATATTTAAGAGCTCAGTGAAGTGGACACATCGGTCTCTGGAATCGACTTTGATGAAGACATCACACGCGGACAAAGGGATGAATTTAAACTAGCACTTTGCTTTCCTCATTTTATTTCTACCTGAACTCATCGAGAGGTTGCATGTGCGTTGTTTTTTTTTTTTTTCAAATCTCCACATTCAATCTCCTTCATGTTTTTTTCTCTGCTTTCTCATGACCCTGTCCTCTTGCTATCAATTTAAAAAAAAAAAAAAGACTGAAAATGCAGCAGATTTTCTACAATCGATTTCTTTCTCTTTCTTCCCTTGTTTCATTGTCGAACGTGGAAAAAAAATTTATGTTGCTCTAAAGTCAAAGAAATTGCTTGACAGCAGTAGAGATTTTGCGGGAAAGTTTATTCACACTTTAATATAGAATTTATTCACATGTTCATCACTATCCCTCTCATTTAAGTCTAGACTATTAAATAAGAATTAGAATAACACATATCTTTCTTAGACAAGAAAGGCGAGACTGTTTCTCCTCGTTGCTTGCATTTCCTGAAGGTGATTGCGTCCATCCAACATACAGGTATCACAACGTTGTCAATGATTATGTAGTTTACATCAGTTTATCTAAGGAGAAGATTAATCTTTAAAGATCCATCTATATAATTAGTTGTATGGATGAGTCATGCCCCTTGTTGAGAACCTGTCATA
Organism: Peronia peronii; assembly: GCA_039654565.1. Taxonomy (NCBI): domain Eukaryota; kingdom Metazoa; phylum Mollusca; class Gastropoda; order Systellommatophora; family Onchidiidae; genus Peronia; species Peronia peronii. The sequence continues at coordinate 3,581 of JBCEWB010084855.1, forward strand.
GATATGGATTAAATCCCAAGGGCTACCACTGTTATGAGTTTGGAGAAAAATCTTACGTGAAAAAAAAAGGACAAATGAGTTTGCTTTGTCAGTATGTGTGTGTGTGCATGTATTTTTATATCAACAAGTATTTTTTCAGTTTGATTTAACAATCACTTTGATTGTTAAAAGAAAAGCTTAGCATAGCAACAAGATGGCACGGTGACCATTTTGTTAGACGTGAGGATATAACTATTTGGCAGCCAGGATGCTGGTATTTTTCCAGGCCTGCCTAAAAATCTATGCATCGAAAATTGAAAACAAAAAATCGAGGAATCACATGATGTAAATGTGCATCAGTTGCACTATAACGATTCTTTATATTGGTTGGATGGCCATGCGCATTGGGTGGCGTTTGTTGTATTTCACTTCCGTTTAAACACTTTTTTTTTTTGTTGGTTTTATGCAATCAAAAACCTGTACTGCAGTACCAGCGGCGTACACCTTGTAATATCAGATCGGCTCGGTCCTTACTGAGCTTGTCTCCATACTCCTCTATCATCTTTGGAGTTATGGAAATATGCGGGCCGGTTTCAAATCATTCCATCAGTAGTATTACGGTTCTACCATATTGATGGCTCTGTCTGGGTTCTAGACGCTACCAGACAATATTAATCCTCTGGTCAAAGCCCCTCTATAATTTTGCACTGAACTTTCTTTTCTAACAGCAGGCAGTATTCTCCACTGAGACAAACCTAATCAAATCTCACAGATTCAAGTCTCTCTTAATTTGTTTCTCTTTACCTCTGTCTTTCCAATCTTTCTCTCCTTTTTTCTCTAAGCTATTTCTCTATTGCTCTCTTTTCTCTCTCTCTCTCTCTCTCTCTCTCTCTCTCTCTCTGAATACCATGTGGTTATATCGCTATAAGACGTAAGATATAATTTCTTAAGCAAGAATATAAGGCATTATAGAAACCCTGACACAGATTCCGTTGACAGTTTTAGGGTTAAACACTTTACGAACATTTTCTTACTGTTCCTGATATGGCATAAAGGGCTATACGAGAGGGAAATGCGTAATAACTGCTCTTTTCGTATAATATTTTAATATTCGAAAACAATGGATAACTATTACATTCCCGGCGTGGAACAAGCATTCTGGCATGATAGGCTTAATGATGGATTTACCTATACCGGGAGTTATTCATTTCAAAAGACTAAAGTTTGTTTTTTTTTAATTGTTTTAATGCCTGTCCGTGTTTGGCCTACTGCTGTTGTAAATGACACTTCTTTCATCTGGGAATTACTCACCTATATTGTCTAACTGGCTGTCCACTTGTCACAGGACCCATGAGGTGTATAATTATAGTTTCATTGCAGCCAAAGCAAGAAAAAAAAATTCAGTCACAAATACCCAGTTTCAGAAATTGTAGTGATGGCAACATCTGGTGTTTGGTAAAAATCCTGTTTTAGTTATTGGTGTGAATTACTGGCTGAGTCACTCTACGCTGTTTACACGCCAGCTATTCTTCACTTACATATATTGCTCTAAATACATGTAAGCTTATTAAAAATATTAGGGGGGGGGAGGCGGACGGGGGAGGGGGCTGGGAGTCATTTTGGAAACCGCTGGGGGGAGATGATTTTAATAATTACCATCGAATTTGGCATGGTCAAATTAGAGGAAAACAATATAAAAAAAAGTCCCCTCATGGTTGCCATGGCAAGCGGCCGCCATCTTGGATTATGCTACCCGATATTGTGTAATTTTATTATAAATAGGCTTTTACATTTTTCAACCGATTTACTTGAAATTTTGTTTACTTACTTATCAGCTCAATATCTATAAATGGTCAGAACAGATTTTTTATAGCTAGCTTAGATCTAGTTGTTGTTGTTGTTTTTTCACAATTTTTTAAAATGGGCATGTAAAAAAAAGTCACAAAATTTCCGAAAATTTGATCCTAAAATCTCAAATTTCTGAGAAATTTCAAATGTTATCAAAAATCCCCTCTGAGCATTTTTTTCCTTTTTGTGTGTGTTTATTGTTTTGTTCTGTATTCATGCCAAATTTCATATGAACTGCTTCAGAAATATAAAAAAGTAGATCGCATATTTGTCCAAAAACCTTAATAACAAGGGGGCTGGGCAGTCATTGAATGGCCACCCTTCCAACGCCTTAGAGTGGACATATCAACTTATTCTATACCATTTTCATATTCAGAAAAAAAAAACACTCTTTTAAAAGAAAACAAAAAGCTAAAATAGAATATTTTGAGCAAAACCCCATTTCAGGACAATCCTCCCCCTCCCCTTAACAGAGAGGTAAAATTGTAGTGGTGCTCTAATTGTGAGGATATTAGTAAGATTGAGAATGCAAATCGGGTAAGGTCCATTCTCTTTTAATTATAAGTGTCACGTAACCATGTGAAACTGGAAATACAGACAATTCCAATGATTGCCAAATATTCACAGCTAGGGTTGTTGATGTTGCCATGTAAACAGTTACAGAATTGTTTGTGCCCAAATGTATTCAATCCAAAAAAGAGATCATTCTGTTTTTAAAGTTTCAGCTGTGAACAAATACAGCAATCTGTTCTAAGGATGTTCTGTGTAAGACTGTATACATATTTGTACACAGACGCACTTAAAATCTAATTAGACAAGAACTACAAGAACTACGCACTTAAAATCTAATTAGACAAGAACTACAATTGCTTCGTGGGTGGAAAGTCTTTGAACTCTATTGACACCGTATTACTAAGGAAATTAAGACAGTATCGGCAATAGCAGCACCAACATCAACGCCAAGTTCTGATGTTTAGATCGAAGATCGCACAGGAAATTTCCTGGACTTTGCTTTTGTATGTTATTGGTGGAAGAACTTCGCAAAGAGCCTTTTGTGCAGTACTTGATGTTGAATACTCATTATTTTTATTCTACAATCTGGAGCAGGTGTTTAAGCAGCCAGGATTAATACAGTCAGGCCATGCCCACGTGTCCAGCATGTGACTAAGACCAAAGCGACTGGACACGTTGATAAACTTTAGAACCTCCTGGTCTGAAAATTTCTCTGGAATTCTCAACTATTATCTGTATGAAAATATTTGCCAGACGTTCGAAACATTTAGCTATCTGACTTAACTATGTAGACTACAGAAATCAGGGAAGATGTTTGTAATCTTTCATTCCATATCTAGGACTCAAGAACCTTTAATAAAAAAAAAAAAAAGCAAATAACAGCAAAAAAAGAAAGAGAAGAGTCCAGTAGCAGCAGTGAATGTTACGAAGGCAGTCGGACTAGGGAACGTATGCACAAGGGCTTAAGCGCGAAGCAGGCTCATATCATGGGAAATGCACTGATTTTTACATAGAGCCAGTTTGATATCGGTGATGTGTCATACTTATATGATAGTTGAAAGATATTAAAAAATTTACAACTGCAGACTTCCGCTATGAAAGCTGCTTGAGAGGGATATTTTAGGCTACTACAGAATGTACTAGGCGATGATCATGCTGAGATCTCAGACAGTAAAATTTTTAAAGCATTTTATTGAAGGAAATTGTCCAAGCAACCAATTTGTAATAGGACTTTCCAGGGTTTTTTAATTTGTTTTCTCCTTCAGTTATGCAATTAGGTGTCGATTGTATAAGAGGGAACGAGTATAATTGGTGTTTTCTATTTTTCTGTTTGTTTGTTTGTTTTTCAAAGTAAAACGAAAACAATGGGCCACTCCTGTACCCAAAGAAAATAGGAAGCCACGGACGCAATCAAAGCGCTTGTAATTGATCGGAAGACCATAGATTTTACGATTTTGTAATTCTTGTGACTTAGGGGCTTGCATTTCTGTGCGACATAAACAGATGTTTCATCCTTTGTTCTACATGATAGAATGAGATATAATAAGATTGAATTTTTTTATTATTATTATTATCATTATTATTATTATTATTATTATTATTATTATTATTATTATTATTATTATTATTATTATTGCTCTGAAAAAAATGTAGGGATATAGATTTTGCAAGAGACGTCTCGGGTAAGAAGATCAAAAACCCATACTCGAATATATAAATACCTTCAATATGTGACATTGTACCTCATGGTATGGATAATGATAATTCCTAGATCCCTACGGGAGTAATATGTCAGAGTGCTGAGGGCAACGAATAAAAATAAAGAACTGTTTATAGATGATGGGTAAAAAGAGTGTGTCAAGTTAGCGTTTTGTTAAATATTAGGTAAAAAATGGAAAATCAAAGTTCTGGGTTATGTTGTGTATTTACGTGAGAGGAGAGGGGGATGAGGTTAGATGGAGCGAGAACAACTGATCATTTCAACCTACATTTTTGCCACATCTCTGTTGGGAATTTATCAGGAGATTCATGACAGAGAAGTGATTTTGTCCATGATAGGCCACCGTCACTTCCAACAAAATTGCGACCTCAGCAGAAACACACTGAGACATGAGTATCACCTCTCTGTAACCTGATGTATGCTTAATTATGTCGCATTGACAAACTATGTGAAGAGTTGTCCATGTTCAGAATTGTTAATGGTTCCGATTTTCTTTTTTCTTGTCAATAGCCACAATACCCAGAGCACTCTTGGATGATGATATTAAGTCTAGATTCATTAGGATGTAGTACATTTCATTTCTGCATATCTTTCATGGATGTTAATAAGTTAACAGAGCTTTTTAGCAATGGCAACTGACGAAGCTACGAGTTTCAGCCTTCTTTACACACGCAACATATGTAACACTTAGGTGAAGGAGATATCGCTGGAACAAGCAGACACTGACATGGGCGGATATTGGAACGAAAAGAAGAATAGATGTGAGAAGGCATGGTCAGCCCTTGTCATACATGCAAAATAATGTCGCTGACCATTCACTTCTATCTGCTTAATCAACTTGTGTGATAATAAGCTCATTAGGACTAGTCTGTTTCTCACAAAGTGAACAAACCCACAGCCGATGAAAGAGGTTCACAGGTGTAAGCATGAAAGCGTCCAGGGATTTGAAGATGACAGTGGGGATTGATTTTGATCAGCTATTTTATTTCCACTTTGCCTAAGATAAGAGATAAAGGGTGTTGAACAAGCAGCATAAAAGGGAAAAAACTTTTACGATCTTTGTTTGAAATGTACGTTATAAAAAATCACACACACACACAAAAAAAAATATCATGGCATAAGGAAACTGTTTTTCTTCACATCGTAATAATTTTACCCCCCCCAAAAAATACGATTAGTTTTAATAAGAAGAAGAAAAGTGAATTTTTCCTTCTTTACATTATTTTTTTCAACAACCCTTGTGTCTGGTAAAGAAAGTAATAGCGCTGGTCAAAAACAATCGCCATTCTATTGTCTGAGACCCTGTGACCTGTTAGACGTATTGTGTCTGGCACAGCAAGGAGTAACTAATGCGTATCCTGAAACAAAAACTCACAAGCGATGACATGTTGAGTGACAGTCGCGATATTAATGCTCAGCACGTGCTCAGCAAGCCGGAAGCCAGGCTTTATCTCGCTGACATTGGCGGTCGCATTCACTTTGTTGCAATCAGCTATTTATAAATATTTTGAAGTGTCCTATCCGTTAGAGACGGTTAGAACCACTTTATATATTTTGTTTTTCATAGCCTAAGGTTTGAGGGTTTTAGTTTTATGTCTCAGAGTGGTTTTAAGCGATTCAATTGCAATTTTGTTGTTGTTGTTGTTGTTGTTGTTAAGTGTGTATTCGACCAGGAAGTTGATATGCATAAAAAAAATATGTTTGTTGTCAGGAAAGGACCATAAGAAGTGTTACTAAGGCATTATGATTGCTTTGCCTGCTACGTGTTCATTTACTATTTTGCCTATCCATCTTCATGAGAAGCCTGTTGTCTGTTTAGTACCATAATTGTGCCCCTTGAGCTGTCCACTCCTATCAAATATCTAAAGAAAAACAGAGTTGTCCCTTCATTAATTATACCTGAATCTTAACCGAAAAGTGAGAGTGTGATTAGAGAAGCAAAATCTGTGGGCAGATATCACACAGATCACTCGCGGCGCGGGATGATTTTAGCACTGATTCAGGAGGGAACATGGGAAACGAAGGCTGAGGAATATAATAACCACTTTACTACTTTTATTTTTTTCAATTAACAGACCCACCAATTTCTCTCTGACTCAGAGTCTCGTCAGCTTCCTCAGGATTATCCCGACTCATTCCTTCATCATTGTTACGAGCACGTATTTTCTCATCATAAAAAAAAAAAAAATGGACACCGATTCATTCCCACGACCGATTTCAGCCTGGCCAATACCAGATAGAAAAATCTTGCCATTCTCCCCTAGAGCAAACCTAATCAGCCCTCTCAGGTTCGAGCCCTTCTTTATTCCTTTCTTTTTCCCTGTCTCTCCCATCTCTCTCTCCTCTCTCTCTCTCTCTCTCTCTTATCTCTCTACTTTTATGTTCTCTCTCAGTCCCTCATTCCTTCTTTTTATATCTCTGGCCATTTCTGGCCAGCTAAGCTGTCCCATTAAGAATGGAGCATAATTTTCGGGCTGATTTTCTCAACCAAGGACAGACCTGGAAGTTGTCATGGAAACCCTGAGCATAAAAGTGAGAGATCATAATGTTATAAACAAAACCTAGTTTGTACATTTCCTGAAGATGAGCTAACAAAAACATTAAAATTTCAATTCGGGCATAGTTTTTCGTACAGAAGTTGAAAAAACGCTTACCATCTTTGAAACAAATTCTAAATATCAGAGAAGTTCCAGCTGATATTTCAGTTCACTTTTTTTCCACAAGATTATGTTTTAGTACTCAAGGAAATCTGCTTTAGATTTTTACTTGGACACCACAATGTGAAAAGGTGGCGGATATTTGGATAAGGTTATAATGATAATGATGAATGTATCCAAGCCGATTCTCTTTGCTGAAAAATTTACTACCTCTATGTTCTTCATACTTGATATGCAACATGTTATTCATTATCAGAACAGGAACTGTGGTTAGGATTTAAACACTGAAATATAGACCTTTGGATAGGTCTACATCTATGTACCAATCTGGGCTGTATGACGATCCCATGCAACCAGGTGGTAAAATCCAACAAAGACAAGATCGCTTTTGGCTCTCTCTGAATCTGAAACTTAATTAGTTTGAAATTTAGAGTTTAGTGTGCAAGTTAGATTCAAATCTAAATCTTAAATGGTACAAGTGCTAGAATGTCGCGCTCTAGAGTACCTAATAAATAGGAGAAATCTCACCGAATATACGGACCTTTGTAAAGGTCTAATAAGTATGTACCAGACCAGCTTTCGTCTAACAGTCAGTCCAATTTGTCTGGCTCCTCTGACATTGGGTAGGCAACGACCATTGTGAATACTTAGTAGTTTATATAGAAGAACATTTTTGGTGATTGAGTGTCTGAACAAAGAGAACGCTTTGACTCCAGAACAAAAACAAAATCGCCTGGATAAAGAACTTATTTGGGCTGAAAATGCAATGCATTTCTTTGTGTCGTGAGATATGATAGTGTAGTCAGGATCAAAATACGGGATCGCCGGAACATAATGAATGTATGAAAAAAAAAATGAATATATCATGACGGATGAGCAAAAATAATACAGAAAAGAGATAAAGAGGTAAGATGAAGAAAGAATAAATGACAGGAAGACAATCACAGTTTAGGCATACCTGGCGTCATCAATGATATTCGAACTATTTCCGGCCAGAAGAAAAAAATAAAACAGAGTATATAGAATCCATTAGTTTAGCAAAAAATGTTGACTCAAAAATAAATCGTAAAAGTGTGCAGAGAAAATGTTTAATCCGTTGAATAGCTCGCAGTTTGAACGACTGTTTTGCCGTATATAATTTGCGAAATTTGACATTTATTTTCAGAACGAAGGAAGTGTTGGGAAACTGGAGACAATTGTCTCAGGGTTTGTAATAGAGAGGTAGGCCTTATGGAGTGTCACATCTTTATTTAAATCATAATGTGCCAAAGATATTCACGGACATGTCATGGAGAGATTCTACATACTAAACACAATAACGGCGTCGACATAAGGGTGGCTACTGCTTCGCTCCAGGGAAGAAAACTGAAACTGTAGGTCATAATTATAGTATCTTCGACCAGATTGCAAAGATGACAAATAGTTTCAATACTAAGACATGTGTTGTAATCAGATATTTCAAGATAATTTGCCCAGGGAAAAGCAAATCTAATATTAGCCAGAGAGGGTCACTTTCAACAGTCTTTTAATATATATATGAAAATGAAAGTAATGCCGCTTGTAAACATTCTTGATTAATTTTCCGATTTAGTACAAAACTGTAATAGAAGAACAAGTTAAGTAGCATTTCGTCTCGCTCAAGGAATTGTCATCAAGAAGGTGTGGCAAAAACGTTATGTCAGCAAAATTTCACATATTTCTCCCTGTAAATTTAACACACACCATACACACACACACACAAAACACACACATACACATACGCATACAGAAGCACATGCACAGTGAAATACTGTCGCTTCGAAACAGGACAGAATAAGTGTGCTTAACTGGCATGGGATTGTTTGAGATTGAAAGACTATTACTTAAACGCAACGCATTTGCATTTAAAATACTGCTCTTGCAAACATTCTGAGACATTCCAAGGAAGTAAGAAGAATATTATGAACGAATGAACAAAATGAGGAAGAGAAGGAGAATCAAAATCCCATGATCATGAGTTCCTAGGACTTTTAAAGCATCGCTTTCACATGCCTTGTAATTTAGTCATAAGAATATGAGTATGCCTTGCTAAAGAAGAGAACGGTTACAGATGAGTTTAAAAAAATACCTCATACTTCTTTCAAGAAGAGAAGAAATATGACTTGGAATTTCACCCCTATTCTTTTAGAAACATAACGTTTTCTTTCGATGGTCTGTTCCGACAAGGAAACCCACGCAATTCTACGTAATTTTGTCCTTCTGTCCAGTCAATTTCTAACGCGTCGTCCATTGGTTACCCATTGATGGTCGGCAGAGAAATGGCTGCAAGAATGATCTATTAAACTATCTATCTATCTATCTATCTATCTATCTATCTATCTATCTATCTATCTATCTATCTATCTATCTATCTATC
>JBCEWB010084876.1:0-12690 GCA_039654565.1 Peronia peronii
ATCCTTGTTATAGTCTTTTTTTTTTTTTTTTTTTTTTGGGCCCCCCCCCCCCCCCCCACCCATCATTTTTAAAAATCAAATATTGTAATTTATTAAAATCACGTCCAAGAATTTGCTTTTCTGCCCCCTGTTTGGGTTGACATGGAATTGAAGCCAAGCAGTAATCACTTGTGCACTAATTTGATGTAGAAAAAATATTGTGGGATGAGACAGAATGTGATTTTTTTTCTTTGTAATATTAGTAGAAGGTTTTGATTTATAGCTGCCTACAACATGGAATGATATTACAATATCACAATAAAGATACTGAAGAAAAGAGCGAACATGATTCTAGTCCAAGTCCCTTACCCTTTCTGTGAAAGGCATTTGCATAATATTCAAAACACCCTGCCCTTTTAATAGCTGTATTTCTCAGGAAATAGTGTTAAAGTGTTATATTGACACATCCCGTCGCGTAAACCGCTTTGATTTGCATTTTCTTTTTACCCCCATCGTCATATCATTTAGTGTTCATGTACGTACTTACCTTCTTTATGAAGTAATGATCTAATGTTTGATTGAGGATGATCTAATGTTTGATTGAGGATGATCTAATGTTTGATTGAGGATGATCTAATGTTTGATTGAGGATGATCTAATGTTTGATTGAGGATGATTTAATGTTTGATTGAGGATGACTTAATGTTTGAGGATGATCTAATGTTTGATTGAGGATGATTTAATGTTTGATTGAGGATGATCTAATGTTTGATTGAGGATGATACTGCACACATTACTCTAAGATCTGCTTATCAAAACACTAATGTTTGTCCTGCACATCTAAAGACATAATCAAAACATTTTATAGATTTATATACACGTGCTTGACTTTGGTTTATGAAACCAAATGGTTTTTACGTTTGTAGTTGCTTGTGTTGAATGATGCTATTGGTGTCTGTACATTTTTCATGTATAAATTGTTTGTTTCTTTCTTGTTTCTTTCAAATGAACAATGCCATGGATAGCCAAGGTCACTCCCACTCAACAGGAGAAAGTAGAGAAAATTGCCTGGAATGAATCAAGAGAAGCAGATTCCTGTGCATTGACCATTTTTTGTTTGTTTTGTTTTCGGCACATGACAGATACATTCCTCATTTATACAGAATGTTGAATTTGCATGAAGGCTGTGGGAAAAAAAAAAGTGAAAAAATGGTTTGGTATTGGCAACTTCTGGAGATTCTAGAACAACGAAACAGATAATTTGAATGGTAAAATTAGATCCAGTTTCTAGGATGATGATGAACGTTTTTTTGTTTTTTCTTTAAAATTAAAGAAATAGCTAAACAGATAGTGTATATTGATTGATGGACAAAGGATTTATCTGTTTTATTTATCTTTAAGTTGAACCATTTGCGCTGATATAATTATTATTGTTATGGCCCAAAACCTACCAAAAATCGTCATTCCATTTTGAAACCTGATCATTAACTCATTCCTTCTTTATAGATCTGTGACAGTTTACATCTGCATAAATATTACAGTGATACAATTTGCATTACATACTTTCCATTGAACAACTCAATAACCCAAATTTGTTTGCCATCTTTGTCATAATATATATTTTTTGTTATTTATTTGGTGTTACATTCAATAGGCGCTAGAGATCATTCACTGGATATTTCATTCATATTTGATGTTGTAAAACCTTGGTTTGAATGTTAAAGGTATAACTGATGCAAGATATTGTAGAAATCTTTGATTCTAATGCGAAAAGAAAAATGAAGTGTGTCATTACCCCCTGATCAACATGACCACCTGGATTCTAATGGCTCTACGAGGCATAGGAGGGTTGCGCTATGAGAAGTAAATGTGACAAAGTATGAATGCAAGACTTATGAGTGACAATAGATAATAAATATATGATTTTTTGGCAAGGGCAATGTTTGCCACCCAGTTTGGTACTTGGTTGTGTTAATTATCTGGTCCTTCGAAACTAAATCTTGTCTTTCTTTCAGTGCAGTATCTGATACTGTGAGTATTAATTATGTCCAAGATTTCTGTAATATACAGCCCAAATTTCCTTTCCTGTTGCATTTCTCTGATTTGTTTTTTTTATTCTTTCAGTCTCCACTATCAGTATCTTGTTCAGCGAGAAATGAGACTCATTTCGAAACTGAATACATTCTATGCATCACCAATGTTTCATTTGATGAATTCACATGTCTTTGTATATTATTTATGCTTGCACATGAATTTCAATAACAGATTAAGTTTTTATTCAACAAATTACAAAACCCTTCACTTGCTTGTCTTCAGTCGCTGATATGTTCTGTTCTCTGCCACAGAGAATTGGGCATTCATTGAACACATTCAAAGTGATGACACCAGTGCAGTTTTCTGAGGTGATCTGAGATCTCCATAGCTCTGTCCTCTCAGTGTGAACTCGGGCCAAGCAGTGCTAAATTTGGGCACACATTTAGTGAGGGCAGTCACTGTTTCAAACTTTCACGGCAATTTTAATGAAAATTCAGTCTCAATAACCATTCAATCATAAAGATAAGGAAAGCTGAGATAAATTGTCCTCAAGTGAAAGTTCCAGTTTCAGCTGATGAGACGCAGTACGTTATATGTAAGATACATTTGCACTTACATGCATACAGGCAGAAGATGTCTCGAGTTGTCTTAGAACAAGACAGACTCACAAAACATTGCCTGAGCTTGATAAGCGAACTGCTGGTGCCAGAAATAAATCTCACAAAAGTTCATGATTAGTTCTTACGTGCCTCAAATCCCCACTTTTTTTTAGAATATTTCAATTATTCATTTGCAATTTTATTGTTGCTGCTGGTTGTAATTTCACAACAGTTTCATTTATGAAGAAGTGTCAAGTAATGAAATTGAATGAAGTGACGTATATGTATTTGAGAGAATGAGTCACAGTTAGATTACAAAATATTTACACTATCATATGGGACAACTTGAGTTTGTCAGACCACATGCTCAGGGGTTGATGTGTTCAGTATTTGAGAAACTTCATAATCAGAAATTAGCTGTTGACATCTAGTCTTATTTGGCACTTTCACACTCAGCATGTTTATTGCAATCATGGTCAGCAAGACGGAATTGCACAAAGTAAACATGAAATGTGTTGTCAACATCTGTAGTCTTTATGCAAAAAATTTAACCCTTTATCTGTCAGATTCTGTGTACACAAACACTGTTGTCTTTTCTGTATCAAGGGTCAGTGATATTTGTCAGCTCTTAAAAGCCCATACAGTAAAATGCTGCTGGACTTTGGACTTTGGCATTGTTTGTTGTATAACAGCTGCAGTCGCCAGAGCCCAGGATATTAAATTGTCAGATTGGGTATTTAAGTCGTTATTTGATAGTATCAGGGATCAAAGGTGAAATGTTCCAAGCCCTCTCAAAAGGAAGACGAGCTGCCAGTCGCCTGTGATGTCAGAAGTAAATGTGAGCCTACATGGCCTTTGAGTTTTTAGAGGTTTTTTTCAAAAATGCATATTTTAAGCAGTAAGAACTCTTTTTTTAGAAACTACATCTTACGCTGTAACAATGTTACAAGGTCTGTTTCAAACAATATCGTGCTAGTAGTGGCCGCGTTTATTCATACGGGCTCTTTATTTAAAGTTTCACATTGAGATCAGTCATCAAACCAAACATATTTACATTTTTTTTTTTTTTGAAACTGACGCTGTCACTTCACGATTTCTTTGTGCTTGTAAATTTTTATAACCTGGAGCTGTAGAATCAGTTCAGTTTTAAGTTCTTGCTGGTGTTCTGGGAACTGTACACAAACATCCTGGCAGTTCCAAACTCGAAGAAAGTGGAGCACTTAGTTTCTGGCCCAGCCCAGCAGTAAATGACACAGCTGACAGATGATTGGGACATTGGGAATTAACATTGCCTGGAGAACTCAGAATTTCTTTCATTTTGATGCACTTTGATGTCATGTTCATAGCCACTCTCCCACAGGAACAGATGCAAGTTTGCAATCAAGTTAAAGTTGAACATTTGGCCTATAATTTGAAAACAGTAATGCAGGACACTACACAGGGCGGAAGACAAAGAGGAAGGCAGAGAAAGAACTGGCATGAAAACATCAAAGAGTGGACCAAACTCCAAACACACCAACTGCTGCCGGCAGCCGCTGACAGACAGCGATGGAGAAGGGTCGCCGCGTCTGCAGCCCTCAGGTTCCCCCTACGACTGCCTCCGCAGTTAAGGGCCTGAGCCGAGCTATAATTCCTTGTTGTCTGTATTCCGCTGTCTCTGCTCGTTTTTTTATAGTGGTTTGTTAAAATGTGCATGTATTTCGAGCTTTTCAGTAGTAGAAAAAAAAATCATTTAAAAGTTCATGTAAATCTTGTTTTAGCCATAGAAAATTTTCTTCCATATCTGATATTGTTCACAATTCAACCAAGTCGTACAGTTAGTCTGTGGAATTTGTTTTGTCTTTGTTAATGTACATTTATGTCAGTTAGAGGTGGATATCCTGAAAGCTCACAATTCTTGTGAATTTTTTTAAAGGGCTAAATTTAAGAAATCACTGAATGATAATCAGTCTGAAACCAACTGATAGTGACACTCCAGTATAGGGAGCTCCTATGAATTACATGTAAACTACCTCAACCAACATATAGATGAAGAAATCTGTCAATTAAAGGATAATTTAGGCAAATCTTGGTGAATTAAAAAAACTTGAACATATAGGATGCCAGTTCTTTAAAAAAAAAAAAATGAATTTTATGGTCCCGTTTTTTTCAGTATCTCTAGAGTTGATCCAAATTGTATGTTTGCTAGAATGACCTGTTCAAAACACCAAACGTTTTCTTTGAGTAACATTCAGTTTAATCATCCAAAATACCCACGTGAAAGTGTGCATGCTTGCCAAATACTTTAAGTCACAGGGCAGCATCGGTTGGACGAAGGCCGTGGATTTTCTTCTAGTGTTTTTATGAACTCTTAATCATTTCATTCTCTGGATTACATATGCATGCATGTAAAATTACCAATTCGAGCTATGTGCACATAATCTCTATGAGGTCAGCTTTTCAAATCCTTTGGAAATTACAATTATGTTTGGACTGTTTGAAGAAATAATCACATTCCTAATGTGTTCGTAATTTGACTTCAAGCACTCACTCACTAACCAACACAGGTAACATGCACGGCCCATAGTCTGAGGGCTGACCTCTTGGCCAGGGTCCGTCTGCCATTAGCTAAGTGCTCTACTTGTAACTGCTGTGATAGATGCAGGTACCATATGTACGGTTTATCATACAAATCTATACCTAAAATGTATTAAATATCCCAGTTTAAAAATTGATCTGTGGTGTGAGTTTGTAAAATTCTGTGAAATGATATATATGTGTACACTTTCAAACTCTGGCTATAGAACATTATGTGTCAGTCATTAATAAGTTTAAAATGTCATTTAAGATTGGTTTGCCAAAGAAAAGATAATTTACCTAGTATATTCAAGGCTGTGATAGTGTTAACATTTTTTAAAAATTATTATTCCTCCAGCTCTCGGAATCTGTTGAATACATCAAAGTTTGGTTGGAAATTATTGATTAGCATAAGTTTGAAATACATGACATAGGTATGTCAATATGCTGTAATTATATAAGCTATGTGTGAATCATGGCTGCACAGTAATAAATCAGATACGAGTATTCCTTAAGATGCTGTGTAAATTAACTACACCTGTTTTGAGGTCAAAAGGTTTGCACAAGTTTTGAAAGACTGTTGGCAGAAATTCATGAAGTGAATCAAAGCAAAGTTGGTTACTGGAAAGATGTTTTTCATGGAAATGTTACAGTCTGTGAAATAGATAGCTAAGACAACAACATTTTATGCCTTTGGAAAACCACCATTGGTATTTTTTGCTGTTTATCACATTGTCTGAACATGTCACAACTACGCAGAATCCTACAAGCCTAACAGTTGAAGAGAACATTTAAGACTGGTCAGAACATTTAATGTCACTCAGTCGTATGGCACAAGTCACTGATCACTCAGGTTAGTCCTGAACCACAGACAGGAAGGTCATGTACATGTAGGCATTTGTTTTTCATTTTAAGTCATTCCACTTTGGATAACTTTGCGATAACTTTGGTATCGCTTTGTGACTTTTGGTATATGTAAAAACTGTTCAGTTCTGTTTTGACATTCGACTAATGAGTGTTGAACTGACCTTTTTTCATCACATGTTGATATGAACTAAGTACAATTATGATACATTGTAGAAGCTCTCAAGAAATCTTGTGAAAATGAATGTAATGTAATGTTTGGCTAACTGTTAACACATCTGACTTCTGTCAAATGGCTCATTCTTTGTAAAATATAATTGCAAATGTATTCGTCAGTGGATGGTTATCTGTATTGTGATGTTAACCTTTTTAAGAGCGGTGCATTAAGTCATTCTTATTCTGTGCTCTCAGTTAGATTGTCTATTTTACACATTCTCTTACAAGCAACAGACAAAAGTGGAGAGAACTAATATGGGAGCTCTGGTGCAGTGTCTGTGTGACTGTGTACAGAGTTAGGGGACCAGGTAAACATAATTACTGTGTGAAATACACGTTCAAAAGTCTGTGTCCCAGGGATACATAGATGTGTCATAAACAACTGACAACCCTTTTTGCTTACCAATCATCTTGTGCCATTTGTGTTCTGATTTTCATTTTATGTCTTTTTGTGAAATCGTTCACTATTTCTCTTATCAAAATTAAATACACACCTAGTGGAAAGGTCTGTGAACATAATATTATGTGACATTTTGGTTGTTAATTTTTTTTTCCTTTACTAAAATCAGTCATGGAGAGTTGTGAAATTTCTGTTTTATACATGTGTCCCCATCATTCATTGCCCTGAGTTGACTAGCATTCATTGGTGATTACTGTCTTTTTCAAAATGTCATCTTTTGGAGACATTTTTAGCTTTTGTCAGGAGTTGCATATCAGTGAAAAATGATTGTGTTTCTTTCGCTGCTATTTTATCAGAATCTCTCGTGCTGAATTTTTTAGTTTAGACTTATGAAATCTTTATACAAGATTTAGTCTTGATGATTGGCACTCAGTGAGACCAAATAAAGTTTTGCACACTGGAATGAATTGATGTTAATTTAGCTCTTTAACCTTTTACCTGACACAGTTGCTACAAGTCGCCTCTATCAGTGGACTGATACAGTTGTGACAAGTCGTCACAAACGCTCCCATCACATACATATCGCCTTTTCCGCCAACAGTCACGTTATTACCAGAATTTTTGTGCTGCATGTGGTTTAAAATGAAAGTAGAGATTTCATGCCTCTGGCAGTTTTCAGCCAATCGAAATCGATTGAAAATTGAGGTTTCTGTGATTTTGAATGGTGTTTTATTTAATTTCCATGTCAGATAATTTTTTTGAATGTCATCTGGCTGTCTAGCTGCCATAAACATTTGCATGCAGTTACACACACCACTTTTCTGTTCTTGTATGAAATTTCGATTTTTTGGTGCAATAGTTTTCTGTATGTGATTTTTTTTTTTTCAAGAATTAATTATGGTCTGGCATACAGTTGTGTCCCTGTACGTGGAATTTCAGAATGATCTGTCTGAGAGAGATGTGTCAGGCAAAGGGTTAAGTAAGAAAGAATTTCTCTTTTGGTCATCATAGTGTTAAAAACAAAAATTGGCTGAACAAAGTTATGGGACTTGTTTTGCCCTACAGGGGAGTCCAAAATTCCCAGGATAGACTTGTTGGCCTCCTGTTTTAAGCCCTTATAGATCTTGACAAAGATCAAAAAGACGAAAAAAAAAAAAATACAACATAACTACACTTACATAATGTGTATATCAAAACTATTTATGTTACGCTATAAATTCATTTCTTTCTCTCTCAAAATAATTATCATCACGATGAAAGCGTTGAATAATGTAACAGAAGTACAAGAGATGACTACCTATTGCTTCAGGTGCATAATACCTACTTTGTCCATCCATTTATCTCTTCTTTCTTTCCCATTGTTAAATTTGCAAAGCTATTTCTCTGTGACAGGATTGACTCCAGTGTTCCTTAAGATAGCATCAAGATCTGCGCTTTCATTCATTCCTATCATGGGCTGTGTGGAATTGACATTCACTGTGCATTGATATACAAATGTGTATGTGTAGTAAAATATACTGTGACAGTCTACACATATGCTGTGGTCTGTTTGGCTGGCAGAGTACATCATAAAGAGCTTAGTGCAAGAACTGGTCCAGATATCCTCAGGTTATCATATCGCTGGTTACGTTCCTTTACTGACTCGAGAATTATATGTGTCGTATGTGGAAAAGGATTCAGAAAAGCTTTAAACTGCTTGTGTCATATTACACAAATAAATTGCAGAGATGTTTGTTGGCTATTTGTATACATTTACATATATATATATATGAAAAAAAATTCTTTATATTATACATGTACATGTATTGTAAAAACTATTTCCTCTTTGTAATTGCTTTTTTGTGTATTTTGCGATGCAGTTGTTGTTTTCAAGTTGGAAGAGAGGGTCGTCATCTCAAGTGCCGGCTGATTTTAGCAGTGTGTTTTCAGCATTGAGAACTAGTCATAGTGCATATGTTTCTCATTTTGCTTTGGTCATTATCAGACACGTTGTTTAGCCTTACCTAAAGTGGTAGAACGTCCCCTTCACTTCCATCAGAATGTACCTGTGTAGACATGTATAGTCATTTATGTATGTTCCTATTTTGACAGAATAATTCCCAACTTTCTTGGAAAACAATATTTTGGAGAGCTATAACTTATAGGTTAAACTGTAGATTTAATTTCTTTGTACTGGATAGTTAGCCAGTACAGGAAAGATTACATGTGAGGAACTTTGAATTAGAGCCTATTAGAGATAGCTCTAGGTTGTTGCAGTTATGACCACTGTGTGCCAGATGTATTAGGACAAGGACAGACCTGGATGGGGGTGGTTTATTCTTTGCATGAGGATCAAAATGCAAACTAACTCACACATAGATGGTAAGGCTTAAGCTATTATGTTATGGTACATATACATATATTATGTACACAGTCAGCAGTGATACAAAATATGCATACAATGTACCCAGAGATGAGTTATGAGTCTCTCTACATAAACAGAGCAAGCTTAAGGACAGTTTTCCAATGTACATCAAAATGCAAGAAAGCAAATTTGGCCATGTGTAAATCCAACTGAAAGGAACGCACGAAAATATACTGTACAGGTCACTAGTCATCATCTTCCTGACCATTAGAAAGATGTTCGAAGTATTTTTCTTTTTCGTTTTTGTTCATTTATAGAGTTAATAATATGAAAGTAAGTTATATTTCTCTTGGGAACCTCTTATAAAACTCATGTGTGATAAAATCATCTCCTCTTAACTCTGTTGTAGTGAAGCAGTGTTAAACATCATTAAGGTTAGACTGGACTCTGACGATATCACGTGTTTGACACAAAGTTGTTCAACTATGACTTGATACCACAGATACTATACGTATGTCGTAGACCACCATTGTGTTTGTGTATTTTAAGAAACTAACAGTGTCACAGATGATAAGGCAATGGCGGAAAAGTCTATGTAATTTTATCGCTGGGAATTGTTTGGTTCAGGTTTTAGAGTTTGTTTCATTTCTTGTTTTACTTTTTATTGTATGATTTTAGAATTTTTTTATCAAAAACTCCATTCCTGCTTGCATATCTGTATGTACATTATATACTAGATGTTTATGTTTTGCATATCAACAATTCTTCATTTCATTTTCGACTTTTGAGATCCACGTTGACCCATAAGTTTGTTCCTAGAAAGTGCATATTGTTACGCCTATCACTAGGTCATATAGGGACAGTTTAATCTGAATGTGTGACACACACAAGTCAGAGTCAGGAATTCTTAAAATAAGCTCTTGAACCAGAGATAATTTCATTGTAATCCATGTCTATACACATGTTAAGACCACATCTAGAACTTGAAGATCTAAGTTTTAAGTCATCATATCAGGCAAGTACCATTAGTGTGTCTAAGTTATAGTGACAAAAAAAAAAAACTGCTCTCGTGAGAGAAGTTAAATAAGTCCATATCCATGCACTTGTAGTCAAGTCTTAGCCAGACATCAGAGATGTGTTTCTGTCGGAAAACACAGTCGATTGTGTGGTAAACTGCAGATGGAAATCACAGTTTTTGATATTGGAATATTACATGTCATCATCAAGTGCTTCTATTCACAATCTCTGTGATCTATCACTGCGATCATTTGAGGATTGGAAAAACATATGGTGTCAGTCGATTTTTCTCAAAAATGTTTTGCTCTTAGCAAAAGTCGACACAACTGGCTGTTGATTCCTTCATTGGTCTACAAAAAAAAAATAAAATAAAATATCTCCAGAGTCTTGTTATATCATAGAAAAATAAAATAAAAATGATGAAATGAAAAGAGGGTGATTTTAAAAAAAATTATTATTATTTTTAAAGTTAAGAATGGAGTATTCTCAAAATTTGAGTCTGATCTCTTCTTTGAGTTACCATTTGTATTTCCACTCCTTGTTCATTCACCGCTAGCAAACTCAGTACGTGTGTTCGCTGTACTTGTTAATATTGTGGTACATGTCTTTGATTGGCTGTGCCAGAGGATAATTCCCTCAGCTTTCAATGTTCTCAAGCCAACACTATGACATTTGTTTTTCAACCCCTCCTCCTCCCCTTCTCCTGTCAAATGTCCAGCAAGGCTTTGTACCCGAGCAAAATGTCTTGACTTGTCACATTTGACCACAATGTCAGTCCAATCAATGTTGCTCAGTTTCATGCTGACATTACTCAAGTGCTGTGCATTTCTTATAATGTATTGAAATACTTTGCATATCTTAAAATGTATCACCAGACATTTTTTTTAAAGGTGTTGGTTTAGCATTTTATTTGATTATTGTTGTACTTAAATATCTGTAACAAATTTCTGTTAATTTAATGATTGACTGAGCCATTTTCACTGTTAATCAAATGAGTTCCTTTGGTCTGGTTATGTCGTTCAACCACCTGGAGGCGATTATCCCAAAAGAGTTCCTTTGGTCTGGTTATGTCGTTCAACCACCTGGAGGCGGTTATCCCGAATGAGTTCCTTTGGTCTGGTTATGTTGTTCAACCACCTGGAGGCGGTTATCCCAAATGAGTTCCTTTGGGCTGGTTATGTCGTTCAACCACCTGGAGGCGGTTATCCCAAATGAGTTCCTTTGGGCTGGTTATGTCGTTCAACCACCTGGAGGAGGTCCCAAATGAGTTCCTTTAGCCAGACACAAGAGATAAGAAATCTTCCACAGAAGGAACAAAGCTCGCTTTTGCTCGTTTTATAGAAACATGATGGACATTGTGAGGAATGAAACTATTGTTTTCCCCTTATATTTTTTTAGTTTTTTGTTTCACATGTTTTAAATTTTAAAAAAAGGCGCAAAGTGACATTTTCCTTCATAGCAAGCAGTGTTTGTTTATACACGGGATAACCTGCCCCTGGAGGTTGAACGACGTACGTGTATATAACTTTGTTTGTTTCGTCTTTCAACCTCCTTCCTGGTGGTTATCTCGATACGTGTATATAGAACGTATTGTGTCTACAGGTATTGTGTCCATGTCATCACGTCTTGTGCAAAGGGAAGTAACTTCTTCCGTCTGAAAACCAAAAATGGCGGAACATTGCGTGAAGTTGACTGGGGAAATGATAGTCTAGCCAGGAGAACAGGTCACTGGGTGCTCATATTGTCACGCCCATGGGCTCTGTCAGGTGGTGCTAAATGTTATAAGAATAGAATCACCTCGCCCGTGACTGGCAGGGGGTCGCCGTGGCGATGTGGTTTGGCGTCTGCTTCATGGTGAAATAAACAATTGATGTCGGTGAGGTCGTGTATCCGACTGGCGGGTCCTCCATTAGGCATTGGGGGATGAAAGGACACAAAGATCGAAAATCTGCATTTTTTCAGTGACTCAACGGTCCCCTGGCTTTAAAAAAGGCTTTAAAAAAAAAAAAAAACATTATGACTGGCAGACAATTGCCGAGATAACCCTAAACAAAAAAGGGGTTAAGAGGCAAAATCAGAACGTAGTCATAAAATGGTTGGCCGAGTTCCCAGCACATCGACGTGGATTGTGCGCTTCCCTTGTCTTTCCATTTGGCACATGTGTGAACATGTGTAACCTACAGTACATGTACACATGTTTATTATTTGGCCCTTCCTTCCTTTCTTCTTTCCTTCCTTTCTTCCTTCCCTTCGTTCTTCCTTCCTTCTCCGACTAGATAGATCTGGTCTTAAATTCTGAAAGCATCATGTAGCTATTGATCTGATGTGAATGAACTGGCTTGTTAGAACTTTGCTATGGAATTGCTTTCTAAATAAGCAAACATTATTTATATACATGTACATGTATGTAGCCACAAGCTGTGTATCTTGTAATGCCTTTAGGCCTAAGTTGTTATCGTCTGAGTGAAAAACAACAAGAAAAAACTCTGTTGGGCCTCAGTTGTCCTTTCCAGAATTTGCACAAAAAATGACGTTAAATCATGTCTAAATCTGAGGCCCATCTGACGTTGATTGTTTGTTTTTCTTAAGCCTTTCAATCCAAGAAAAGTAGGATTATCTCGGCTTTTAGAAGTTGCCAATTTTTGCTGAGAAATTTTGTGGGTAGAAATTTGGAATTTGGA